>PVKC010036580.1:0-13202 GCA_004027635.1 Crocidura indochinensis
TTTTTTTTGGTTTTTGGGCCACACCTGGTGACGCTCAGGGGTTAATCCTGGCTATTCGCTCAGAAGTCACTCCTGGCAGGCACGGGGGACCATATGGGGGAACCGGGGGATCGAACCGCGGTCCGTTCTAGGTTAGGGCAGGCAAGGCAGGCACCTTACCTCCAGCGCCACCGCCCAGCCCCCGACCTAACACTTTCATGATAAGTAGTGTTTGTCTAGCAATATCAGATCATAAGAAATTTAATCGGAAAGTCATAGTTATCTACTAACATCAGTGAGCCTAAACAATCACACAGAAACACAAGAAGGCTTGAGAAGCCCAGTAAATTCTTAAACACTGACTTTAGTAACACAACAGAGAGATATAACAATAATTTCAAATTGACCTATATTGATCTAAATTTTGATAGTTCTTTGTTTTTGCATTGTAATAAATAATATAAAGTTGGGGCGTATGCAACAGAACAGTAAATAGGGTGTTGCCTTACATGAGCATCCAACCTGGGTTCAATCCCTGAAACCCCTATGGTCCCCCGAGCTTGCCAGGAGTGATTCCTGAGTACAGAGCCCTAAGCAGCCTCCTAGTGCCACTGGCTTTGGCCCAGAAAACAAAAAGAAAAAGAAAAAAAGAAAAAAGAAAGTAAGAAATAAAACAAATAATGAAATAAATTTGTCTATGCCTTCATGGACACATACTATGGTGGTAGGCAGGAGATTGGGGAAATGGATATAGAAAGGTCATACTGATGGTGGAATTGGTGTTTGAATATTTAATGGCTAGAAAGATTATATTATGAACAACTCTGTAAATAAGTGTTAATAAAAAACTAGAAAAAATAAATAAAGTGGAGCATATGATGCATATGATTAGATTGCAAAACCAACACTGATAAGAAAGGAAACCCCAAAAGATATCTTTGCGGAAGTGGAGAGAAGTGTCTTGAGAGAAATCTACTGCCTTCATCTCCAACCATCTCTGTAACTCCAGGAATTGCCTGAAGAGGTCAATAAAGAGAAAATCTGCCAGAAGCATCTGTACACTGGGATACTTACATTCCACCAACCCCATTTGGAAACCATAAAATTTCACCTTAATTAATCTCAGCCACATGATTTCTCAAGGAGATAGAGAACTCAGGCTGGAATGAGGAAATGATCTTTGCAGGAAAAAGAGTATCAGTTCTTACTCCTATAAGATTCCTAACAGGTTCATTGCTTTCTGTTACAGAAAAGAATTTCAGGGAAATATGAATAAGTAAAGAGATTGTGAGGAGGATAATAGAGAGAGTAACATGTTCAAGAGAAAATGTGGCTGCTCCAGAGAGGGGAGAGACAAGGGTAAACCATCAATTTAAAAAAATTACATATTCCAAGTTGACATGGAGTGCTCCTGAGACTAGAAAGCAAACCACTTGCCTTTTCAAAGTTATTTTTACAGATTTTCTCATAAACTGTCCCCAAAGTGAGACTTTGCCAAAATAAGACTGTTGCTATATATAGTGCTGTCAAGAAGAACTTTAAATGTTTGATGGTCCACTCTTATCAAAGCCTTTTGTTCCTGCTGTAACCTCTCTCAAGATGTTCTGGCCTTCTCTGGGACTTTTCTGATGCTTATGAGTATTAGCAGCCTCCTTAACTATGTCCACACAATAATTATGGCCTTCATATTTTTATGGCTACTTATGGGCTGATGACAGTAATTTCTTTGAATTACATCTTAGTTGTACTATTTCACAAGAACAAGTCTCCTCCCTCTCCACCCCAAACCTCAATCTCTGTCTCAGAACTGACTTCTTCCTTCAATATGAGTAATGGATGTCAAAGAAGAACTTTCAGGACAATAAATGTGATCAAACTACTCAAAAGCTTCTAATGAGCAAGATGAAACTTTTTAAGACTGCGACTCTTCTTGTCATCCTTATTCTCTCTACACATTTATTCGTATTCTCTTCTTTCCTTTTTACCTCCTCTTCTCACCTCCATCCCCCAAGTTTTTCTTTATTCTCCTACCCCTGTTACTTGATATACTTTCTCCAGTAAATTACATGGCATCAGAAATTATAATCTGTCCTTTTCAACACTTTATACAAGTACCTGCAACAATTCTCAGAATATGAAAGAAATTCTACCAATATTTGGTAGCAAAATATTAAATTCTTGGCTAGAAAGATAACTCAAATGGCTGAAGCACAAACTTTGATGAATGATACAGGTGAAGTATCAGTACCACATGGTGTCCCAGAACTGATAGGAATAACAGTAAGCATCAAGGCAGGAATAGTCCCTGAGAGCTACTTAGTGTACCTACCCCCAAAAAATAAGACTGAATTTTCCCACTATGTCTAATGACAAAGAGATAGTGACTAATCTAAACAATTTCAATAGGATTCTGATACAGAATCCAAATTCCAGAGGATGAGAAGTGAGGAGATGAACAGTTTAGTTATTTATTGAAATAGATCTGTGGATGTGGAAATTAGGAGAATAAGGTGTTTATATGGGGGTTATTGAAGGATGAGTAGACAGGTATATTTAAATAATGAAAGAGAAAAATTTAGGATTAGGACTGTCTCATCAAAACATATACTAGCCTTTGAGTTCTCTCTTTCCACCCTCTGTGCTTATTCTTATCTCATCCATTAATTCATTCTCTTGAGTGTAAGGCCAAGAGAAACTAATAAAATGACTAGCACTCCTAAGGAAAAGTACTAGCTGTGGAAAATAGTTTCAATAAACAACATATTTGTGTGACAGCACCATTTATGAATGCAGTGAAGTGAATAAACATGCTGAACTTTTTGTCATTCGCCCTCAATGGGATAGCAGTTTTCCAGACAAATTCAATCTTTTCTGACTCTCAAAGAATAATTTTATGTTGAAAGAACTCTGTTCAAGGAAAGAGTGCTAATATTAAACCTTAGAATTGAGATGCTACAATTGCTAGCTTGCTTGAATGAATAATAAAAATAATAAAGTTTTCACCTTGGAAAATACTTAAGTTACAAGAGTAAATGAAGATAAAGGTAAAAAAATTTGCGCTGTTTTTCAAATCTTCATTAATTAAAAATATATAATAAATTTTAATGTAATCAAGTTTTCCCTTTTATTTTTTCCAAAAGAAATGCTACTGGTTCAGAGGAAGTTTCTTAACTGATATAAAAGCTCCACTGTGGGGCCGGGCGGTGGCACTGGAGGTAAGATGCCTGCCTTGACTGCGCTAGCCTAGAATGGACCGCGGTTCAATCCCCCGGTTTCCCATATGGTCCCCCAAGCCAGGAGCGACTTCTTAGCGCGTAGCCAGGAGTAACCCCTGAGCATCACCGGGTGTGGCCCATAAACCAAAAAAAAAAAAAAGCTTCAGTGTAACAGTCATCTTATGTTAATCCCATAAGGAGTTATTCAAGATAAAACAGTATAATCCATGATGCATTAATAAAAAGTTTAGACATACACTTTTAAGTCTAATACATGCTTATAAAACTTGTATATAAATAAAAGGGCATAGTAGGAATGTCAAAACACCGTTCTTGCCTAAAACATATGCAACATTTATAACATTTTAATTTTAAAATTGAAAACCCCAAGTGAGGTCTAGAGGGTGATAAATAAGTATATAACAAAGATAAATGACAAAAAGGAGACTCAAGGCACATCCTAGTCAAAATGATGAAAACCATAGAGATATAATACTAAATGCAACAAGATCAAAAAAGGAAACTACATACAAATGAGCATCCTTAGGATTTACAGCATATTTATCTCAAGCAACCCTCCAGGCCAAAATGCAGTGGTGTGATAAAGTGAAAAAACTCAACAAAGTGAATGCTTCACCAAGAATAATTCACACACCCAGACTTTTGTTCAAATCTGAAGGAAGGGTGCACACAGCTTCATTAAAAAAAGTTCATAAACTTTACAGACTCAAAACCAACCTTAAATGAAGAAGAAAGGGTCTACTTTAAGGCAAGGCAGACCCAACAAACTCCTACAAAATGATGATAGAAAATCGAATAGGAATCATCTCTTTTGATGTCAAATGAATAAATTCATCAGTTAAGAGAAACAATGGCAAAATAGATCATAAAATTGAATTTAACATTTTTCTTCCTGCATGAAACACATCTGAGTAGTCAGAGTAAACACAAACTAAGAGTCAATGGTTGGAGCACAATCCTTCAAGCAAGCAACTCCCTTCAAAAAGCTGGAGTGGTCATACTAATATCAAATGATACAGACTCTAGTCTTAAAAGGGTTATAAGGGGTAAAAAAGGTTATGAGGCAGGTATGGGAATTTATTAATAATCAAAGGATGTGGAAACAAGGAAGAAATAACTCTCCTAAACATATATATGACCAATGGGCAGGGCAACAAAATGCCTAAAATTAGTTCTAATAGGCAAAAAAGAAAGACATCTATATAAATACAATAATAGTGGGAGACCGCAACACCATGCTGTCACACATTAATAGGTCAATCAAACTAAAACTTAACAAGGACATACTGACTTTGTGAAAAAGAAATGGAAGAGAGTGGCTTAGTAGAGCTTAGTAGATTAATATATGTAGGTCTTTACATCCTTAGGAAAAATGGATAAAAAAATCTCCAATGCACATGGGACATTCTCCAATATATACCACATCCTTGACCATAAACATATTTACATAAAATAAAGAATATAGGAATTGTATTACCTATCTTCTCTGATCATGTTGCACTAAAAATGGAAGTGAATTATAAACAGACACGAAGGAATAATATTAACACTTGGAAATTAAATAGCTCACCACTGAAGAAACAGTGGGTCAGAGAAACAAAAGATTCCTTAAAGCAAATGATAATGTAGACGTGAATTATAAGAATTTATGGGACACAGCAAAAATTTTATTCAGAGGAAAATTTATAGCTTTGCAAGAATTCATTAGGAAGGAAGAAAGGAGCTACAGTATTAAATTAATGGTGTGGCTTAAAAATTGGAAAAGGACCAACAAAACGAAACAAAATCAAGCAGGTAGAATGAAATAATAAAGCATAGAACGAAGTATAATAGAATAGATACACAAAAAATACAATCTTAGGTCAATGAAAGCAAAAGGTGGTGTGCTGAAAAACAAACAATATTGAGGACCAGAGCAATAGCAACATGACCAACCTAGGTTAAATTCTCAGCATCCCATATGGTTCCCTGAGACTTCCAGGTTTAATATCTGAGTACAGGAGCACGGGGTGAGGAGTAACAACTAAGCACTGCTAAGGTGATATATAAATATATATGTGTGTGTGTGTGTGTATATATATATATGTATATATAAACAAGACTGATAAACTATTAGCAAGGCTCACAAAGAAAGAGAAATTAAATAAAATGATTCAGAAAGGAAAAGAGGGAGGTCACTACAGGCAATAAAAATTTCAAAGGGTAATCAGATATTACACTGAAAATCTTTCTGCCACAAAACAAGAGAACCTGGAAGAAATGAATAAATTCATGAACTCCTATATTGAACCAGGATGATATGGAATATCTGAAGAAACCTATCACAATTGAGGACATATTAATGGTAATCCAAAGTCTTCCCAAAACAAAAGCCCAGTTCCAGATTGATTTACTAGTGAATTCTTTTTTATAAATAAATAATATATTTATTTAAGCATCATAATTACAAACATTTATGAAAAGAAACATCCCTCTTCACCAGTGAAACATGTCCACCACCAATGCCCCCCATTTCCCACTTCCCCAAACCCTGCATTTATTCAAGACAGGCATTCTATTTCTTTCACTTACTACCATTGTCATGATAGTTGTTGGTATAGTTTTTTTCTATAACTGCACTCACCACTCTTTGTGGTAAGCTTCATATCATGGGCCCTCAACTCTATTGTCTCCAGCCCTCAACTCTATTGTCTCTGGGTGTTATTACAATAGTGTCTTTTATTTTTCTTAAATGCCATAGATGAATGAAACTATTCTGTGTCTATCTCTCTCCCTCTGATTTATTTCATTCAGCATAACAGTTTCCATGTCATCCAAGTATAGGAAAATTTCATGACTTTATTTTTTCCTGATGGCTGCATAGTATTCCATTGTGTATTGTACCACAACTTCTTTAGCCGCTCATCATTTTTTTGAGAACATGGGTTGTTTCCAGATTCTGGCTATTGTAAATAGTGCTGCAATAAACATAGGTATGCAGAAGGCATTTTTGTATTGTGTTTTTTGTGTTCCTGGAGTATATCCCTAGGAGTGGTATAGCTGGATCATATGGGAGCTCAATGTCCAGTTTTTTAAGGAATATCCATATTGTTTTCTATAAAGGCTAGATTAGACAGCATTACCACCAACAGTGAATGAGAGCTCCTTTTCTCTCCACATCTTTGCCAGCATTGACTGTTCTTCTTTTTGTGATGTGTGCCAATCTCTGTGGCATGAAATGATACCTCGTTGTTGTTTTAATCTGCATCTCCCTGATAATTGGTGATGTGGAGCGTTTTTTCATGAGCGCCATGGTCTTTTGGCCATCTGTGTTTTTTTTCTTATAACATATTTACTTTTATTAAAACATATTTTTGATTAATCAAAACAGAGAAGACATACCTAATCAGGAAAAATCATTTTTTCCTTTTCATTGAATACTTAATTCACACTGTCTCTCCCCTTGGTTACTCTTTTGTAATATTCCAACTCCTTCTCCCCAGAACATGGTATCTGAATAGTATGCCAAGATGGAGTCAGTGTGAATACACGGTGTTGTATTAACAGTGAAAAACAACCTCCCTCTTCAGTGAGAAAGGGTTTGTGAATCTGAGGGTCCAAGGCTTGGCTTTCCCAAAACTGAAAAACCTGGACCTCAACACTAACACGGAAATGCATATGCATCGGTAATGATAGCAACTGCTCCTACACTCAAAGTCAAGGTGGCTCTGAGAAAAAAAAATCTGATGGTCTGACCATTGTAACAGGAATGGCCCCTACTCCAGTGTGCTTAAAGGGTGATATTTTTGGTTTCTATTTCCTTTCTCAAAGGAGTCTGAAATCCTCTCCAAGTGATTTAAGCATCAGGACTCAGCTCACTTGCAAGTGTCACTCCCGGATAATGTTTTTTACTTGCACAGACTGGTCAGCACATTATTCAAAGTGACAGGAAAATCTGAGGAGAACTTGAGTGACAACTAGTTCCCTTTACTGGAGGTTTTATGTCAGATACACCCACCTATAACAACCCAGGTTTTTTCCAGTGTAGGCCAAGGAGCTGACATCCCTGATGATGAAAATAAGTTAATGTTGTACATTAGAGTACAGAGAATAAGTGAGGGAAAAGACACTTTCCTGGATAGTGACTAAAAAGACATTATGCAAAAAAGTTCATGCCACCCGGAGTGGAAAGTCAGGGGCCAAGCCTCACGACCCCCTTAGCTGGACTCCACCTTTTCTTTGTTTTCAGGGGGCTCAATTGCAGCTGTGTACTGTTCTGACTTCTCTTCCTCCTTCTCCTCTTCCTCCTGAGGATAGAGATCTGGGTATTTCTGCATGCATTCCTGCATGGCCCTGAATTGGTCCACGCAGTCTGACCCCTTGATGTCCTCTGTGCTGTAGTGGAAGCAGGAAAAGGCTGACTTGAACTGCTCTCCGCAGGGCCCACTGGCCATCCCCCCAAAACATGGGCAGTTCCAGTTGATATCTCCATTGGGCAGAATCAATCCATGCTCCTCATATGATCGTTGGAGTCATCAGCCATCAGTTCAGCACTGCTTGGCGTCTCGTGATCTTCTTTGGTCACGAATATGATTCGATTCTTCCCTTCTTGCTGGTAGTAGGCCATGGCTGCAGCCATGGTGGCGCGAAGAGCTCAGAAACCAGGGTCACAGCGACAACTCCACGCAGTGACCTCTTCTCATCGGGGAGGCGGGCGACAGGAGGGCCACTCACGAACCACCTTCCCAAGTTTGAGCCCGTCCCTCCCAACCTGTGTTTCTTTTTTGAGTAATTATCTATTCATTTCTTCTCCCTGTTTTCAAACCTTTAAGAAAAAAGCCTACGGGGGGCGGGCGGTGGCGCTGGAGGTAAGGTGCCTGCCTTACCTGCGCTAACCAGGACGGACCACGGTTCGATCCCCCGGTTCCCCATATGGTCCCCCGTGCCTGCCAGGAGCGACTTCTGAGCGAATAGCCAGGAGTAACCCCTGAGCGTCACCGGGTGTGGCCCAAAAAACCAAAAATAAAAAAAAAGAAAGAAAGAAAAAAAGAAAAAAACCTACTGTCAATCATTTTCAGGCTCTTTCAAAAATTGAACAAGTAGAAATTCCCAAACTAAAATCACCCTGATACCAAAGGCAGACAATTATGCCACAAGAATAAGAGAGCTACAGGATAACAGTCTTGATAAACAAAAATTCAAATGTACCCAACAAAATACTAGCAAATAGAATTCAACAGCTCATCAAGAAGGTCATCAACAAGACTAACTAGAATTTATTATGGAAACAAAAGGATATTTTAATATATGCGAGACAATCAATATAATGTACCAATAATATAATATAGTATATTAATATAAGTATATATTATAATTATATACTATTAATATATATTATTAGATAATATAATTATGTTATATTAATATAATCAATAAAAGGAAAAACAAATATATGATCTTATCAATAAATTTAGAGAAAATATTTGAAAAGTTACAGCACCCATCCATAATTTTCTAAATATAGTAGCATGTCATCTGCAAACAGTGAAAGATTTTTCTATCTGGTTGCCTTTGATATATTTTTCTTGCCTCATTGCAATGGAAAGTACTTCCAATACAATGTTGAATAGGAGTGGTTAGAGTGGGAAACGTTGACTTGTGCCAGATTTTAGAGAAAAGACTTTTAGGTTTTCCCCATTGAGGATAATATTTTCCATTTGCTTGTAGTAAATGGCCTTGATTATATTGAGAAAAGTTCCTCTTAATCTCATCTTGTTAAGTTTTTATCATGAATGCATGTTGGACATTATCAAATGCTTTCTCTGCATCTCTTGATATGATTATATGGTTTTTATTTTTGTTCATATGGCATATTATGTTGAGTTATTTATGTATATTGAACCATCCTCACATTCCTGAAATAAAATCTACTTGGTCATGGTGTATGATTTTTTTTAATGAGGTGTTAAATCCTATTTGCTAGGATTTTGTTGAGGATCTTTGTATATGTATTCATCAAGGACATTGGTCTGTAGTTCTCTTTTTTGTGCCATCTCTGTCTGCTTTTGAAATCAGGGTGGTGCTAGCTTCATAAAAACATTTGGGAAGTGTTTCTGTTTCTTTGATTTCCTGGAAGAACCTGAAAAGGATTGCTAGTAGCTCTTCTTTAAAGGTTTGAAAGAATTCATTAGTGAATTCATCTGGGACTTTTGATATTAGGAAGCATTTTGATTACCATTTCAATTTCCTCAATTGTGATAGGTCTGTTCAAATATTCCAGATCAGTTTGGTTCAACCTTGGGAGTATAACTGAAGGTATATCCATTTTTTTACAGTTCACTTGCTTTATGGCAGAGCTGTGGGAGTTCGTAAGGGAAACATTGGTAGCAAAAAAGTTGCACTGGTGAAGTACAGTCTACAATCTATGACTAAAACTCAACTGTAAACATTTTTGTAACCATGGTCCCTAAAGATTTATTTTTAAAAATAAATAAAAGCATCTGACGTACCAAGGCCAAAATAAGTAAGTAAATAATATAAAATTTGGGTTTTCAAGGATAAGGTAATGTCCTTAAAACTTCTAAAATCAGTATGTATCAAAGTATCACATTGTATACCTAATATATTTGCTGCTTCAATAAGATTTGTAAGTGAGAGAACAATGTGAAGGTCAAGAAACAAATAGATTATATGACATGGTCAAGAAGAATGAATTAATAGCAAAAATTAATTAATGCAGAAAATTCTGCATCATTTTTAATATTAATAAATAATTACCTAGAGTATGAAGAGAGTACAGTAGGTAGGTATTTGCCTTATATGAGCTGACCAGTATTTAATCTCAGCACTCAAGATGGTCTCCCGAGCCAATAAGGAGTTCTTTTTAAATACAGAGCCAGCAATAAGCCCAGAGCAACATCGTGTGTATCTCCAAAAAAAAAAATAAAACTTAAAAATAATAATCATCTTCATCTGGGCACCGGAGCGGTGGCACAGTGATAAGGTGTTTGCTTTGCAAGTTACTGACCTAGGACAGACCGCATTTCTATCCCCCAGCATCCCATATGGTCCCCCAGCCAGGAATGATTTCTTAGCACATAGCCAGGAATAACCCCTGAGCATCACTGGGTGTGGCCCAAAAACCAAAAAAATAAAATAAAATAATAATAATCATCTGCTATTCTTATTTCAAATGATGTCAATATGAGGAAGAAGCTGTAAGAAAAGAGCAAATAGCATGATCTTCTTATTAATTATTGATTTCAACTATAACTTAGAATTTATGTAATTCCCCAATTTTCTCAAATTTATGGCTAGTTTAAATCAACCACAAATATAAATTTCATACAACTATCATAAAAATCGATGGCAAGCTCTTGAAGGTAGTATCTTGTGAAGGTTAATATATGCATCAGAAAAGAGGAAAGTCATCAAAAAGAGGAAAAGGCCAGGCATAGATTTGAAGGAATACTATGAAATAGTAGCATATGGGAAAACCATTCTTTGATATGGAAAATTGGAAATAACAATGCATTTAGAGTAGAAGTATAGCACATGTCCTATATTTGTTACTGAGTTTTAAAATGTCTCACTATAAAATGGTATGACCTTTTAAAGCTATGAGTTCACTGAAAATGTTGACATTTGTAAGCACAGCATCTGTTACAAGTCACTCACTTTTTTCTTCTCTGTTGTACACACAAATAACTGTATTACCTTGCTCAGCAAATTTTATTTAGTGCAGTGTTGAGTAAGTTAAAGTAATAGAGATCCTTATTGCAAAAAAAAAAATCTAGGAAAAAAAAATAGGTCTGATTTGGCCATAAATAAACCTTACAAAAGAGCAAATAACCAAAAATAGAGGTTGGCATGTTTCTCATTTGATCACAAAAGTTACCTTCCAAAATTTTTCTTTATACAAGTAAGGTGTTAGAATCCTATTTAAATATTTTTATAGGAAAGCATATAATGGTTATGCTGAAAGATTAGAATATATTGGTATATTATATAAAATACAGTTCCAGAATCATAGAATCATGCACTCATGCCAACACTATGAATTTTAAACATTTGAATTAGGTAACTGTAAGGATATTTTAGGTCAAATGGATGCATCTCAACCACTGACAGACAATAACATAAACCTGTAATCTAAGAATTTTTTCATTAATTAATATAGCTATGAAAATTTTTGGAAAAATTTATGCAATATATAAAGCTATTTATATCATATTCCTAAGGTTGTTGTAATAAAATATCACAAACCAGACAACTTTAACGATGTAAATTTACTATTTCACTGTTCTGTGGTAATCTAGTCTTGAGAAGTCAACAAAGTTGTCCCTTTTGAAATCAACAAAGTTGTTCTTTTGAAGTCTATATGGTAGAATCTGCTCCATAACTTTCTCTTAGCTTCTATTGGTTTGTTTTCAATTGTTTCTTGGCTTATAGGATCACTACCACCCCAATCTCTGTTTTTGTGTTTATGTGGATTTCTTCTTTGGTGTGTATCTTATACTCAAATTTTCTGTTATAAGGAGGTCATATTGGATTATAGATGACCTTAATGAATTTATTTAAACTTGATTAGTTCTTTAAAGTACCCATCTACAAATAAGATCACAATTAGAAACTCAATTTTATGAGAAATTTCAATAAACCTTTATATATATGCCTTTATATATAGGCTTAAGCCAGATCCTCCTACCTAGGAGGATCACTGTTTTCTCATGTCCCTGTCAATCTGTTTTTTTTCAGCTTTTTTGATGTATGCCAGTCTTGCTAGTTGAGGTAAGTAAATGTTATTTTATTTGCATTTCTCTAATAAGTATCATGTCCTTTGATTTGAGATATTGGTAGAGGCCCCAAAAAATTCAGAAAATTGTTCTGTACTGCTATATTTATTGCAGCACTATTGACAGTAGCCAGAATTTGGAAACAATGAAAGTGCCAAAAAACAAATGCATGATAAAGAAACCATGATACACCTACACAATAAAATATTACACAACTCTTAGGAAAAATTAAGTCATGATCACTCTGGTCTGGACAAGCCATGAAAGGAGATAAAATGATATGCACATTAAAAACCACAGTATCTAAAAGAAATAATAGAAAGAAAGGAAAGAAAGAAAGAAAGAAAGAAAGAAAGAAAGAAAGAAAGAAAGAAAGAAAGAAAGAAAGAAAGAAAGAAAGAAAGAAAGAAAGAAAGAAAGAAAGAAAGAAAGAAAGAAAGAAAGAAAGAAAGAAAGAAAGGTGGAGAGAGAGAGAGAGAGAAGAAAATATGACAGAGGCTGCCAGAGGACAAGGTAGCAGGGACAGCAGGAGGAATATGGGGACATTTGTTGAAAGGGCATTGTATGCTGACTGAAATTCAATCTTGAACAACTTTGTTTATTGTTTTATTTATTTATTAACGATTTATTTAATTACTGTGGTTACAAAAATGACCATAGTTGGGTTTCAGTCATTGAATGTATACTATCTTTCATCAGTGTAATTTTCCTCCACCAATGTTCCCATTTCCCTCTTCCCCAACCCCTGACTGTCTTTAAAACAGGAATTCTATTTTTCTCATTATTATTGTCCCAGTAGTTGTTGGTACAGTTACTTATCTAACTGTCCTCAACAATCTTTGGGGTGAGCTTCATATCATGGGTTGGTCCTTCTGGGCCTTATCATTATATTCTCTGGGTATTATTACCATACTGTCTTTTATTTTTCTTAAATCCCACAAATAAGTGATACCAGTCTGTGTCTATCTCTCTCCCTTTGGCTCATTTCATTCAGCATAATAGTCTCATGATCAATCATGTAAAGGCAAATTTCATTACTTCATTTTAACAGTTGCATAGTATTCCATTGTATAGATGTACTACACAGTTTTCTTAGCTACTCATCTGTTGTTGGACATCTGGGTACAACTTTGTAGTTGTGGAAAAACTGTATTATGCACAACCTTGTAAACTACAGTGTTTAAATAAAGTGATTTTTAATCTAAAGAAAAAA
>PVKC010036581.1:0-13193 GCA_004027635.1 Crocidura indochinensis
AAGAAAGAAAGAAAGAAAATTGGTTTTCTTTGGAAATTCTGGGAAAAACAAGGAAAAGAACCTCCAGTAACATCCAAGAGTTATTAAAATATGAAAGTATATATCTCAAGAAAGGAGATTCGGGCAGCATGTGCTCGGGCACCATGTAACCAGGCAACACTTGGGGACACATGGGCCCAGAGAGCCTATGAGCCTCAAAATCTAGCAATTTTCTTTGCAAAAAAAAAAAAAAGGTTAAACATGCTGAAAAGTGAGAATAAGACTATAGTCCACTCTATTTCTTTGATATTTAGAATTTTTTGTGCTTTAAATATGTTTGTCAGATCTTTTTTTTTTTTTTTGATTTTTGAACCATACCCATTTGATGCTCAAGGGGTTACTCCTGGCTATGCGCTCAGAAATCGCCCCTGGCTTGGGGGGACCATATGGGACACCAGGGGATCGAACCATGGTCTGTCCTACGCTAGAGCTTGCAAGGCAGACACCTTACCTCTAGCACCACCTTCCCGGCCCAGATCTTTTTAATTCATAGCATGTATGAAAATTTCATTAATAGTACAAAATTTAATATATGTATTGGGAGGCAATTAAGTAAAAGTGAGTTAAAATTTCTAGAGTAGTCTGGGGCCGGGCGGTGGCGCTGGAGGTAAGGTGCCTGCGCTAACCTAGGACGGACTGTGGTTCGATCCCCCGGTTCCCCATATGGTCCCCCGTGCCTGCCAGGAGCTACTTCTGAGCGAATAGCCAGGAGTAACCCTTGAGCGTCACCAAGTGTGGCCCAAAAAAAATTTTTTTTTTCTAGAGTAGTCAAGCATTATTGACTTAATTAAAATAGAAAACCACAGCAGTATTCTTTTATGTTTTATACTTTATATTATACCATTTTATTACATATAATCATATTATAATATGTTATATATTATTATATCCTTTTGTGTGATTCACAAAGAAAATAATACAAAGATATTCAGTGTTCCCTTTTATTTTGGAAAAAATAATTTTCCATAATTTATGATACATGTTTTTATAAATAATTTTAAATAGGGCATTCATGCCAGTTCATATACAAGCATAGTTACAAACAGGTATAAGAAGTTTTCATCACTTCTACTGAAAATTAAGTAATAGATTAAAAGTTGTCACACAATATAAAACTGGTAATGAAATCAACCAGAAATTCCAGGAGCTTAGTCAAGTAAAGCATCAGCAGAAAATTCCAACATAAGAGGCAAGTTCAGAATACCTAAAAAGGTGGAGTGCAATTACAAACTAGGTCCTGGGTAATTGCCAGTGGTTTTCCCAAACCAGGGAAGACAGTTGGATGGTTGCTGAGCCCTGTGCCACACCTTAATCCCTGTGAAATCAAGGGCTAGTCCTAACTGTGTTCAGAAGTGACCCCTGATAGTGCTTGGCAACCATCATATGTATGCTAGCAACTCAACACATATGTATGCCATATGTGTGCTAGCAACTCAAACAAGGGTTGTCTGTATGCAAGTCAATTGCCTTTTCTCTTATACTACTTTTCTGGCACCTACTTTGATTTGTTCTTTTTTTAATGTTACATGCTTATTTGAAAAAACCTTTTCCTTATTTGATTTAGATATTCCAAATATATGCAGCATGTCATTTAGATGAATAATCATAGTGTCTCTGAAATTTATTGGTAGTTTCAAATTTAGATTAGATTGAAATTATAGTATTTTTCCCAAATTGTATTATAGTCAAAACCAAAAACATTCCCGACTGTGGCAAAAGTACAGTGGGTAGGGCACTTGCCTTGTATGCAGCTGACCCAGGTTCAATCCCAGGCATCCCATATGTTCCCCCCCGCCCCTGCCAGGTATAATTCCTGAGTACAGAACCAGGAGTAACCTGGTTAGGTATACTACTGTTTTTAATTTATAAAACCAATTTCCATACTTGTAATCAGCAAAATATTTTAATGTATTCATGTTTTAGTCATGGTAGACTGTATTTTTCTAAAATTGTATTAATTTCTTAAAGATTATCAAAGTAATTGGACTATCATTATCTATAGTAGTCTCTTTAATTCTTCATATTTATGGCATCTCTTATTTTTCCTTCACTTAGAAATCCATGTTTCAAAATTTTCTTTTGCATGGTCCTAGATATAAGCTGTGAAATTTTAAAAATATTTTTATTTAAACCATTGTGATTTACAAAGTTGCTCATAATTGAGTTTTAGACATACAATATTTCAGGACCAATTCTACCACCAGTGTCAACCTCCTTTCACAAATGTTCCCAGAATCCATCCCAGGCTGCCACCACCACCCCCACCCCCCTGCCTGCTATAACAGGCCCGTTTTGGTTGTCAAAGTTTAGGTCTCATGATTTCATTGTTGTTGACTCTGACTTGTATACTTGGTTCTATCTCTTCTTAACACAATCAGATCTCTTGGCCCCTGTTCCACCTTCACTTCATATTTGTCTTTCTTTTCCTTTATTCACTTTCTTTTCTGTTCTTTCTTTTTTTCTTTTTTATTTATTTTATTTTATTTTATTTCTTGGTTTTTGGGTCATACCCAGTGACACTCAGAAATCGCTGCAGCCAGGCACGAGGAGCCATATGTGATGCCGGGATTCAAACCACTGTCCTAGCACTTGCACTGGCTGCGTGCAAGGCAAACACCCTACCACTGTGCTATCTCTCTGACTCTTTATTCAACTTCTTTCCTTCTCCTCACTATACTCTGAGGCCTGGAGTAATGAATATTTTTGCTTGTTTGTTTGTGTAAAAAACAACCAACCTTTGATTTCATTGGTCTTTTGTTGTTTGTTTTTATTTCATATATTCCTACTCTATTTACTTTCTTCAGCTAACTCTTAGCTTTGTTCCTTTTTTCAGTTGGTTTTATTATGTTTATTCAATTATGTTGGTTCGGTTGTTTATTTAATATTTTTCTCATTTCTCAAGGAACTACTATACTGTTATAAACTTCCCTCATCAGACCACATTTTTTTCATCCTGTAGATTTTTAGGATGAAATGTATGTATTCATGGTCTCTGGGTATTTCAAGATTTCTTTTTTAATTTTCTTACTGACTCAGTAGTTATTACGAAGCTTATTGTTTAATCTTCATGTAGATGAGGGCTTTTATGATTTTCTTTTTGTGGTTGGTTTCTAATTTCATATAGTTGTAATGTGGAAAAAAATGGAATGATTTAAATCTTCATAAGCTTATGGACAATTGTTTTATTTATATATGTGGTCTGTCTTGGAATATTTTTATGCACATTTGAGAAAAATTGAAGACACTTTGATAAAAAATGTATTATAAGTATCTGTTAAGCCCATCTGGTCTAGTCTGTCTAAGACTATTATTTTTTAGTTTCCTATTTGGTCTGTATATGTTTGTGATTAGGTTATATATTGCTTTCTGTATATCTCTTGTTTTATGAAAGTTGATACTTGATTTGGCACATATATTTAATGTGTGCTATCTTGTTATATTAAGCCCTTCTTTTTTGTATACATCTTTCCCTATATTCTATTATCTCAATCTAAAAATCTATCTGATATAATGACTGTATCTTTGTGTTTATTTGGTTTGGGGCCACACCTGGTCATGTTCAGAGGTTACTCCTGGCTCTGCACTCAGTAATCACTCCTGGCAGTGCTCAGGAGACATATAAATGCATGGGATTGAACCAGATCGACTCTGTGCAAGGCAAGTGTTCTGCCTGCTGTACTATGTCTCCAGCTCCTGTATCTTTTTGTTTGTTTGTTTGTTTGTTTTTGAGGGGCCACATTGGTGTTGCTCAAGGGTTACTACTGGCTTTCTGCTCAGAAATCGCTCCTGCTTGGAGGACCACATGGGATGTCAGGGATCAAACCTGAATCTGTCCTGGGTCAGCCACGTGCAAGGCAAACACTCTACTGCTGTGCTACCACACTGGCCCCACTTTTTTAAATCTTAATTATTATTATTATTATTATTATTATTATTATTATTTTGTTTTTTGGGTCATACACTTTGGCTCTCAAGGGTTTCTCCTGGCTCCACTCAGAAATTGCTCCTGGCAGGCTTGGGGGACCATATGGGTCAGCTGCATGCAAGGCAAATACTCTACTGCTGTGCTATAACTCCAGCCTCCACTACTTACTTTTTGTTGTTGTTCTGTTTGTTTGTTAGCAAAATCCAATGGTACTCCTGGATCTTCAATCAGGGATCATTCCTGGCAGTGGTGGGTGACCATATGGTATGCCAGGGATCAAGTCAGTTGCATGCAAGAAAAATACCCTACCCACTGTGCTATTACTGTACCACTCACATTTTACCACTCACTTTAAAATTTTCATCCATCTACACTTTGAACCTGTATTTGTCTTGAGATCTAGAACGTTTCCTATAGGTATAAAAAGTTAGTTTTGTTTTTTTAATCCATTCTGCTGCTCAATACACTTTAATTGGTGAATTCAAATAATCAACATTTAGAGTTATTGATATCTTAGTATTTATCATCATTTTATTATTTGGGGATTTGGGTTTGCCTTTGTTATATATTATCTTCTCTTGTGATTTGACATCTAGTTTTTGTGTTGTATTTTAATTCCTTTCCTCATTTCTTATGTATTAGTATACAGATTTCTGTTTTAAGGTTATCCTGTGATTAAGATATATAGTTTTATCTTGTCTATTAAGAAAATTGGGGGCCCGGGAAATAGCATGGAGGTAAGGCATTTGCCTTTCATGCAAAAGGTCATCAGAAAAGATCATCAGTTCGAATCCCGGTGCCCCATATGGTCCCCCATGCCTGCCAAGAGCAATTTCTGAGCATGGAGCCAGGAGTAACCCCATAGCACTGCTGGGTGTGACCCAAAAACAAAAACAAAAAAAATTGATCTTGAACTCATTATAATAAAAATATATACAATTTTAGGTTTCCAATTAGAATACTACAATTGATTTATGTAGTCTTACATACTACATTTCAGCAGACATTTCATTATCTTGCACATTATCTGATTATTTTTTTATTTTTATTGAAATGCTGTGATTTAACAAGTTGTTCATAATACAGTTGTTTCAGGCATTCAATTTTTCTAACACCAGTCCTCCCAACTGTGTTACCTTTCCCTCTCCCAGAGACCCCAGTTTCCCATCCACACCCCAAAGACTGCTCCCTTAGCAGGCACAATTTTCCTAATAAATATTGCTTGTTACAACACAAAGACAAATGGAATTATAAATAAAATACATTAATAAAAGTCAATTTGTGATAACTATTATTGTATTTCACAACAATGTCACTAAAGTCATTGTCAGAAGTTTTACTGGCCTGGTTGGTGCTAGTAGAACCTTCTCTTCTAAGTTATTGTTTTCACTCATTAAGTTTGGTGGTCACAATTTTTCCAGAATTTTGCTGTGAACCTTGGACTATAAATTTGGAGGTATTATGCAGCTGCAAATGTGGCCTTGCACCCAAGAGTTATGATCTATATTATTTGGTGGCTTGATGTGGTTCATTTGTGGAATGGGGTTATTTCTATGTCAGAGGGTGTTGGGTGTAGCTTCAGGCTGCTGTGCCTTCAAGCAGAAAGGGGAATTTGTCTATGCCCATTCCAGAAAGGTTCCAGAGTTGTCAACTGGGACCATTCTAGCTGGGGAAATACAGGGCTATCATATTCTTTTGGAAATTAATTGTGAAGTTGGGTTACTTCTCTGCCAGATCTATAATACACATTTTGTTTTCTGCTCAGTATTTATATTTTGGTATCTAAGTGCTTCTAATGGATTTAATTTTATTTAAAAAAAATTTTGGGGTTTTTTTTGGGTCACACCCGGCAGTGCTCAGGGGTTATTCCTGGGTCTATGCCCAGAAATTGCTCCTGGTAGGCTCAGGGGACCATATGGGATGCTGGGATTCGAACCACCAACCTTCTGCATGAAAGGCAAACGCCTTACCTCCATGCTATTTCTCCAGCCCCTTATTTTAACATTTTAATTTATTTTTAACTTTAGTTTTAATTGAATCACATAAATTACAAAGCTTTTTTTAAGGGGGGGGGTGTCACACTTGGCAGCGCTCAGTAGTCACTCCTGGCTCCAGGCTCAGAAATCGCTCCTGGCAGGCTCGGGGGACCATATGGGATGCTGGGATTCAAACCACCGGCCTTCTGCACGCAAGGCAAATGCCTTACCTCCATGCTATATCTCTGGCCCCAAAGTTTGTCATTATTAAGTTTCAGGTGTTCAATGGTCCAACACCAATTCCTTCACAGTGACCACTTCCCTCCACTATTGAACCCAGTTTCCCTCTCGCCAACCTACCATCATTGTCATAGTGGTTCCATCTCTGATTTATCTCTCCTCCCGACAGTCGAAAACTTCTTAGAAGGAAGACTATTTTGGAGGTCTTCCAAAAAGTGCTCAGGAAACCTGGAGCACCATCCTGGCAATTATAAGCTAGCCAGGACAATTATTTAATATGAAAGTCAATTTGTGGTGCTGCTCTGACCTTCAATGCTTACCCGGACCCCTCCTCCGCCAAGGAGGTGCTCAAAGGTCTCCAGAATTCGATGCATACAGGACAGTATGACATCAGTGTCTAACCAGAGTTGAACACACATAAGGCTGCTGAATATCTGGTTGAATGTTCCACAGTCCCCAATGGGGAAATGTGAATCCCATGCCCCCTATCTGGGGAGGATAGGAGAAGCTGGTCTGGTAGTAATCCCCTGCAACAAATAATCCACACAAATACGGAGATTTTAGCAGGCAAGAAAACTCACACTGCAAGATGTTCACCCACAAGCCAGTCACTCCACCACTTGGAACCACAAGCCTAGATGGCAACTGACAGTTAAGGTCTCCTGATTAGTATTTATTGAGATCAAAAAACCAAGCCCCACCCCCAAGGGGAGGGGAAAAAGTCAAATGAAAGGCAATGGGGAAACAAGACCAATGGAAAAACAATTAAGATACAAATGAGGACTAATTCAAAGGCCTCTATTTACATCACGTTGAGGCTGTGTGCACTACCTCACATGCCCCTGCTTGTTTAATTTCATAGGAATTCATTTAAAGTTTCTCTCAAGACTGGTCTAGTGGTAAATAGCATTAAGTATTGCTTAGATTTATAGTAATACATTGCGATTTTAACTATTATGTTCATTACTATTATTAACTCATTACATTATAGAATTCATTTCTCCTTCAAATTTTTTCAAAGTTCTTGGTCGAAAATCAAGTGAGTACAGAGCCAGGAGTAGCCCATGAATATCACTGGTTATGGCCTAAAAACCAAACCAAAGAAATAATTGGGCAAGAGAAATAGTACAACACTTGCCTTGTATGTGACTGACCTGAACTCGATCCCTGGGACCCTGTATTATACCCTAAGCCCTGAGCACAACCAGGTATAGCTCCCAAACAAAAAAAGTTATTATTTAAAATCTACTTATAAAGAATTAATTAAAAATTAATTCTTAAATTTAAATTAATTGTAAAGAATTAATTTAAATAAAAAATTAGATAATTAAAATATTGATTATATGTAACAACCACTCACCTGAGACAGAGAGAAAGAGGGGTAGAAACCAAGTGTCCTGGAATCAAAGAGATGGAGGGGAGGTAGGTGGGGAAGAGAGGAAAATTCACCAGTCAGAGGTTGGTGGGGGAAGCCTTGGTTTAAGAAAGAGAGATAGAGAGACAGATACAAAGCAGGCAACACATCTCTGACACTTTATCTCCAGACCCCATAAATTGGCAGGCCCTGCTCTGGTTACTATCCTGGACCCTCCAATGGTCCAAGTTTTTCTTTTTATATTCAGCATAACAAGATGGTGTGTCCAAGAGGAATGTCCAGGTGGTGTGTCCAGGTTAAGCTGTCATTAAAGTAGGGTTGTCTAAGGGGCATGTTGAAGTCCAACTGGCATAACATCAACAATTATATAGTGTTATATAGATGTAAAATTTGAGTAAAATAAAATATTAGATAGAATTTGGTAATATAGGGAAAAGACAAAACATTAAATCAAATTTACTAAATATTATTAGTTGTTCATATGGAAAGAAAATAATTTTAGAATTACTAAGAACCAGGGGACTTTTTAAAATAGCAAGTTTTATATTTAAACAAGGCACCAAAATTTAAAGTTCATGATGACTCCAAGTAAGATCTGACATAGTCAAGTGTGAACCCTAAGCCAAAATAAATGAAAAATGTAAAATTAAGGCACAGAACCAGGTGGTCGGTCACAGGTGATAACCTTGTCCACCATCATCATGGATGAACACATCATGGTTCAGATATCAACTCTCTCTTTTTCTTCATCAGGAGGTCCTATTGGTTTGCCTTCACTATCTTAGCTTCTCCATTTCTACTCATCATTCCACAACCTCATGACTTTACTGTGGAGTTGCAGGCATGTGGCTCAGGTCAGTAGAGAAAGGACTCTAACCATTCATCCATCTATTCAGCCCTATCCAGCACTCAATAATTACAATGTTATTCAACATTTACTTTTTATAGTTTCTTCACCCACATTTCCTTCCCAAGGGCCATCCAATCACATCTATCTCTCTTTTTTGGGGGGGGGGATGTCACAGGGGTTACTCCTGGCTCTATGCTCAGAAATTGGTCCTGGCAGGCTTGGGAGACCATATGGGATGTCGGGATTCGAACCATTGTCCTTCTGCATATAAGGTAAACACCTTACCGCTGTGCTATCTCTCTGGCCCCACATCTATCTCTTGATTCCATTTCTAGACCCTCACTTACTTATAGGACTAAAAACATACCTTCTTATTGTGAAATACTGGGCCAAGCCTTTGCAATATGCTCCGTCCATGTCTCAGCAGCATAAAACAACTGGTCACTCTATGAGTCCAGAAACCTACAATCCAACCTCTGGTATCCCAAGTCTTATCTTCTCCACAGGCACCACAGAGGTACTGGGGTTTTGTCCAGACCTCTTTATCAAGCGAATATGGCTGGCAAGCAACTATTGCAATAAAGCGAGGCAGAGGAATCTTCTGAATGCAGTGTCGATGCAAATACACTATCATCTATTAAGTGTGATACATTATGTCTAAATCAAGTATATTCCTTAATTTAAAAGATTTGAATAACATTTGAATCAGCATACAAATATTCAGACTTATCCTGGTGCTTAATTCTAGTCTTTTTTTTATTACTTTATTTAAACAAGGTGGATACAGGGTTGTTCATAATACAGTTGTTGTTTTTCAAAGACACAAAGTTATTCATGATTGACTTTCAGAGTACAGTTGTACACTGTACATGCAGTGTGCAACTTCACCAGAGCATATTTGCCATCACTAGTGTCCCTAGTTAGTCTATTGTCCACCCCCTTGCCCTGTTCTCCTACCCCCTGACCGCCTATGAGGCACACAGTTTTTTACTCTCTCTCTATTTCTTTCTTTCTCACTCTCTCTTTCTTTCACACACACATTCACTTCCCCTTTATGGTTTGCATTATTGTTATTGAGGGGTATCATTCCTATAGCGTTATCTTCTTTCAGCACTCCTAACCATATGAATAAGTGTATAGTACAAAATGGCCAGTTAAACCTCTGGATAAGCTCAGTTTTAAGATGCAGAATCTAATTAAAACCCCAGAGTACAGCAGGTTGGGCACTTGCATGTAGAAGGGCATGTGGTCAATTTGGGCACGTGGTCAATCCCCAGCATTCAGTATGGTCCTAAACCTGTCAGGAGTAAACACTGAACATACCTAGGTGTGCCCTCTCGTAAAACAAAGCAAAACAAAACGAAAGGGTGAAAAGAAGGAAAAGGCAAGAATCAGACAGACAGTAAAGTGTTAAGATGCTTGCCTTGCATATTTGACCCTGCTTAGAATAGCCTTCTAAGCACTTCCATGTGTGGCCCCCCAAAAGTCAAAATAAAATATAAGAAAACGTGAGAAAAAGCAGACTATCTTAAAGACTTATTTACAAAGAAAAAAATCTAGTTAGCAAGAGTATGAGTTATTCTACATCATCCATCATCAAGAACTACAAACAATGGCATAACTGCTCCACAGAAAGAATATTTTTAAAATGAATGATGTTGCAAAGTGTTGCCAAGCATGTGGAGCAAATGGAACTGGGATATAAATTTTTACAGTCTCTTTGAAAAGTTAGCAATATATAAAAACCCAAACATATTTACTTTATCATTGGACAATTCTACTCATAAGGAATAAATATATTTTTGAGCCAAAAATGTGCAAAACCATTAATTTGTAGTTTTGTTTACAATTTTCAAATTGGATGCAATTCAAATGCCATCTAAAATATAGTATTTACATTTAGGAAAACATTTAGGTAAGCCAGAGGGGAAAACAGCTAAAATAAACAAGTGGAGCTATATAAAATTAAATATGTTTTAACAGCAAACAAAATATGGGCTAAAATTAAAACAAACAAAATCAAATCATATTTATCATAGATAAATATTACAGCAGACAAGCCTAGGGCACTTGCCTGCATGCAGCTTATCCAGGTTGTATCCACAGCATCCTATGATTCCTAATTTATCCAAGAGAAATTTCTGAGCAGTTCCTGAGCATTGCAAGGTATGGCTCAAAAACAAAGTGGAAAAAAAAGGAAAAAAATGTGGGCTGAAAAAAAAAAAGACACTTCATTGAACAGGATAAAATACTTGCACACAATATATCATATAAAGAGCTAATATCCAATATATATAAGACATGCAGATCAACAAAAAAAAATAAAAGCCCTATCAAAAATTGGGGAGAGGAGATGAAAGACACTTCTCTCAAGAGAAGATACAGTTAACAAGTACAAATATAAAAAAGTGGTTATTAGAAACACACATTTAAAAAAATGAGATATTATCTCACCAGTGCAAACAGCACATTTCAAAAGACTGGAAACAGGAGGCCAGAGTGATAGCACAGTGGTAGGGCATTTGCCTTCCATGCGAATGACCTGGGATGGATCCAGGTTTGATTCCCAACATCCCATATAGTCCTTGGAGCTTGGAACTTGCCAGGAGCGATTTTTTTTTTTTTTTTGGTTTTTGGGTCACACCCAGCAGTGCTCAGGGGTTACTACTGGCTCCATGCTCAGAAATTGCTCCTGGCAGGCACGGGGGACCATATGGGGCACTGGGATTCGAACCGATGACCTTTTGCATGAAAGGCAAACGCCTTACCTCCATGCTATCTCCCGGGCCCCAACCCAGGAGCGATTTTTGAGCACAAAGCCAGGAGTAACCCCTGAACGCCACAGGTTGTGCCCCAAAACAAAACAAAACAAAAAAACCCAAACCAAAAACCAATCAAAGAAACAAAAACAAAAGACTGCAACAATCAGTTGAATGGAATATTGTGAAAAAGAAATTCTCATTCATTGTTGATGTGAACGTCATCAGATAAAAAGCCTCTATAAAAAGCAGTTTGTGGGGCCAGGCGGTGGCGCTAGAAGTAAGGTGCCTGCCTTGCCTGCGCTAGCCTAGGACAGACCCCGGTTTGATCCCCTGGTTCCCATATGGTCCCCCAAGCCAGGAGCGACTTCTGAGCGCATAGCCAGGAGTAACCCCTGAGCATCACTGGGTATGGCCCAAAAACCAAAAAAAAAAAAAAAAAAAAAAAAAAAAAAAAAGCAGTTTGGATATTTCTCATAAAATGAAGACCAGAATTTCCATTTGACCTAGTGATTCTACTTCTTGGCTTTACCACTCGTACAACCACAAAAACACTAATTTGGAAAGGTGTATGCATACTTATGTTCATTGTAGTGCTTAGTACAGTAGCCAGAATATGGAAACAATGTGAATGTCCAATTATACATGAAAGGATAAAGAAAGCTGTGGTATGTGTATAAAGGAAATACTAGGCAGCTATAGAAACTATGCAATTCATTGCATTGTGAGTGGAACTGGAGAGCACCATACTAAATAAAGTTAGTTAGAAGGACAAATACTGGATGATCTTACTCATCAGCAGAATGACTGGACTAGAGGTGACAAAGGGACAGAGGAGAAGGTCATGGGCACTTTGATGTTGATGGAATGCAATAACTCTGTAAAAAATACCATATATGTTGGCACTAATATAACCCCAAATTTTAATCTAACCCCAATTTTATTATAAAACATTAAAAAGTATAATATTTAGGGGCCAGAGAGATAGCATGAAGAGGTAGGGCATTTGCCTTGCATGCAGAAAGGCCGTGGTTTGAATCCCGGCATCCCATATGGTCTTCCGAACCTGCCAGGTGTGATTTCTGAGCATAGACCCAGAAGTAACCCCTGAGCGCTACTGGGTGTGACCCCCAAAAAACCAACCAACCAAAAATATATATATAATATTTAAATTCCAAAATATCACATAACTGGCAACCTACTGCTATAAGTAGAATAGGAGTACATCTCACAGACATAATCTTGAGCAATAGGAGCCCGCTTGTGTGCCTGAGCCTAAGTACAGCAGTTTGGAAGCTTGCCTTGATTTCCAGCAATGCATATGGTCCCCTAAGCAAAACAGTAGGCATAAGCTCTGAGAACCACCAGGTATTCCCCCCTCCCAAAAAGCAGAAAAGCTAGATATTAAAGCACACTATATGTTGTCTTAATATAAATTAAAGAGTTCTAGAGTTGGTAGGGGGATGTTGAGAACTTTCTGGGCTCTACCTGTCTCCCACAGCCCCTATGGCCTGGCCAGTCTGAAGGTTGCAGGGTGAGGGTAGAGAGATGCTCAAAGCAGTCAGATGAAGTTCCAGGAGTCAGCAAGCTTTATTTCACAGTCCCTACTGCCATGCACACCTCCTTACATGGCCTCTTATACTAAGCCTTTTCCTAGCAGCTGCTTCTCTACTCCCTCTGGCTCTCTCGGTCTCTGTCTCCCTTTCAGCTGCTTTTTCCAGGCTTCCTAACTGACTTCCAAGTTGACTAACTCCCTTTGGTGATGCTACTGCTGCTGTTTCTTTGATGATGTTCAAGTGATGATGCTGAATCTGATGCTGAATTGGTGACAAAAACAGAAAGGACAAGGGGCTGAAGATAGATAGTACAGCTATTAGAGTGCACGCCTGGCACACTGTTAACCAGAATTTGATTCCCACAGCTGCATTTGAAAGCCTTCCAATCCTCCAATAAGACACGACTAGAGTCTGCCAACTGTTTCATTCATCTCTCTCTTCTCTCTCTCTTCTCTCTTCTCTCTCTCTCTCTC
>PVKC010036582.1:0-5000 GCA_004027635.1 Crocidura indochinensis
TGACAGCAATATTCAGTCAACTAGAATAGTGGTTCAATTATAATTCCTCAGGATATGATGCTATTCAGGATCTGTGGTGAGAAGGATTGGACACTGAATGGGTGTATACTAAGCATATTCTCCCACCTCTATACTATCTTCCAACTCCAAAGCTACATTGAATAGGTTTTGGAAATGATGGTGTTAATATTCCTTAGGAATGGAAAAGTATAAGATGAGATAAAACTATATTTTGACTATTAATTTATATAGCCAGTTTTGATAAATATCCTGTAGTTTTCTGTGAATCACAAGGGCACTTTCATGTGAATATAATCATAAAATCTGATGACTGATAGGTGAGAGAGACTCAGAAATTCTAAGCAATCTATGTTTTTGACTACTTGTTACAGTAAGTTGAAAAGCAATAAATCTTTTCATTAATATCCACATATTATAGAATATATTATAGATATTATTATCATAAAATGATAAACATGACTTCACCATTTTCCCCAAATCTGACTTCAGTAATAATCAGCTGGTTATTTTTTTAATATTTTTTATTTTTTTCTTTATTTAAACATTTTGATTACATAAGTGATTATGATTAGCTTTCGGTCATGTAAAGAACACCACCTTCACCAGTGCAACATTCCCACCACCAATGTCCCATGTCTCCCTCCCTCCCACCCCACCTACACCTGTACTCCAGACAGGCTTTCCAGTTCTCTCATTCAGTCACGTGATTATGGTAGTTTTCTGTGTAGTTATTTATATAACAGCACTCACCATTCTTTGTGGTGAGCTTCATGAAGTGAGCTGGAAGTTCCAGCCCTCCTCTCATTGTCTCTGATGATTGTTGCAAAAATGGCTTTTATTTTCTTTAAAACCCATAGATGTGTGAGACTATTCTGCGTCTCTCTCTCTCCCTTTGACTTATTTCACTCAGCATGGTAGATTCCACGTACATCCATGTATAGGAAAACTTCATGACTTCATCTCTCCTGACAGCTGCATAATATTCCATTGTGTATATATACCACAGTTTCTTTAGCCATTTGTCTGTTGAAGGGCATCTTGGTTGTTTCCAGAGCCTGGCTATTGTGAATAGTGCTGCAATAAATATAGATGTGAGGAAAGGGTTTTTGTATTGTATTGTGTTCTTAGGGTATATCCCAAGGAGTGGAATAGCTGGATCGAATGGGAGCTCAATTTCCAGATTTTGGAGGAATCTTCATATTGCTTTCCATAGAGGTTGGACTAGATGGTATTCCCAACAGCAGTGGATAAGAGTTCCTTTCTCTCCACATCCCTGCCAGTACTGATTATTCTCAGTCTTTTTAATGTTTGCCAATCTCTGTGGTGTGAGGTGGTATCCCATCGTTGTTTTGATTTGCATCTCCCTTATGATTAGTGACGAGGAGCATTTTTTCATGTGCCTTTTGGCCATTTGTATTTCTTTTTTTATCAAAGTGTCTGTTCATTTCTTCTCCTCATTTTTTGATGGGGTTAGATGTTTTTTTCTTGTAAAGTTCTGTCAGTGCCCTGTATATTTTGGATATTAGCCCCCTGTCTGATGGGTATTGGGTGAATAGTTTCTCCCACTCAGTGGGTGACTCTTGTATCCTGGGCACAATTTCTTTTGAGATGCAGAAGCTTCTCAGTTTAATGTATTCCCATCTGCTGATCTCTGCTTCCACTTGTTTGGAAAGTGCAGTTTCCTACTTGAAGATGCCTTTAGTCTCAATGTCATGGAGTGTTTTACCGACGTGTTGCTCTATATACCTAATGGTATCAGGTCTGATATCAAGGTTTTTTAATCCATTTGAATTTTACTTTTGTACATGATTTTAACTGGGGGTCTATGTTCACTTTTTTGCAAGTGGCTAGCCAGTGCTGCCAGCACCACTTGTTGAAGAGGTTTTCCCTGCTCCACTTAGGATTTCTTGCTCCTTTATCAAAAATTAGGTAATTGTATGTCTGGGGGACAATGTCTGAGAACTCAAGCCTATTCCACTGACCTGAGGTTCTGTCTTTATTCCAATACCACACTGTTTTGATAACTATTGCTTTGTAGTACAGTTTAAAGTTGGGGAAAGCAATGCCTCCCATTTTCCTTTTCCCTAGGAGTGCTTTAGCTATTCGAGGGTGTTTATTGTTCCAGATGAACTTCATAAGTATTTGATCTACTTCTTTGAAGAATGTCATGGGTATTTTTAAGGAGATTGCATTAAATCTGTATAATGCTTTGAAGAGTATTGCCATTTTAATGATGCTAATCCTGCCAATCCATGAGCAGGGTATGTGTTTCTATTTCCGTGTGTCCACTCTTATTTCTTGGAGCAGGCTTTATAGTTTTCTTTGTATAGGTCCTTCACGTCTTTGGACAAGTTGACTCCAAGATATTTGAGTTTGTGTGGCACTGTTGTGAATGGGATTGCCTTCTTGACTTCCGTCTCTTCCTTATCATTGTTGGTGTATAAAAAAGCCATTGATTTCTGTGTGTTAATTTTGTAGCCTGCCACCTTGCTATATGAGTCTATTGTTTTAACATGAGAGAATTCACACATTAGCTAGTTTTGTGGTTCTAAAATTGTCAGTGTCAATATGAGTTTATTATATATGACTTTATATAAAAATACTTCTAAATTTTATTGGCAATGCTAATTATTTGCCTTTTATAGTCATATATGTGTTAATATATCTATCTCATAATAAAGATGTTGTTTTTATATTAAACTACAGTGATCTTGTATTATAAAGCTTAAATTGCTTGTTTCTGGAATAAAGATAGGTTCTCTGATGGGTCAGAATCAATACCCACGGACAAAACTATATATATATAGATATGAACAATTAATTTTTGACAAAGAAACTAAGAAAATGAAATGAAGTATAGATAGCCTCTTCGACAAATGGTGCTTGGAAAACTTGATAACTATGTGTAAGAAATTAAAACTTAGTTCATATCTCATACCTTACACAAGTCAGTTCAAAGTGGATCAAATATCTTGAGAAACAACCTAAAATTATGAAGTACACTGAAGAAAATATATGCACAACACTCCAAGATTTGCAACTCAAAAGGCATCTTCAGTTATTTGATATCACTGGTAAAGGAAACAAAGCAAAAAGTAAACAAATGGAACTACATCAAATTTTTTGGTAAATTTGACAAAAGAAATATGGGCTAAAGCTATACAACAGCAGAATGGGAAAAAACATTTGCATTCAACATTTCACATAAAGAATTGATATCCAGGACATACAAAGTATTAACAAAAATCAGCAATGAGAAGAAAGTTAAAAGCCCTTGCAAAAGTGGGAGAGGAAAAGAACACTTTTCAGAGGAAAATCTACTTACCTTTTCAGAGGTAAGTAGATTACCAATAGGCACATAGAGAAGTCATCAACGTCATCTATCATTAGGGAAATCTAAATCAAGATAGGAATGAGATCCCAGCTCATACTAGTAAGAATGGTACATATCAAAAATAGTAGGAACAATCTTTGCTAGTGGGGATATGGTGCAAAAGGAACTCTCATCCATTGCTGGTGGGAATATTGTCTAGTTCAACCTCTGTGGAAAACAGTATGAAGAGTTCTCAGTAAACTTAGAATTGAGCTGCCATATGCCCCCACACTTCCAATTTGGGGTATCTATTCTCAGGACTTAAAAACATTCATTTAAAAATAGTATTCATACTATTATTCATTACTACACTTAGTACAGTTGAATTAATCTAGATACTGAATCAATCTATGTGTCCAATGACAAATGAATGGATCATAAAGATGTGGTACATATACACAATGGACTACTATGCAGCTGCAAGCAACAATGCAATCATGCAATTTGCTACAACCTGGTTGGAACTAGAAGATATGTTGAGTGAAATAAGCCAAAGAAGAAAGACAAATACAGGATGAATTGTGAGTTATAGAATAACTGGATGAGAAAATATAATGTAGTAAAGTGAGGATGCCCAGTTCACCCTTGACCCCAGAGCTTAGGGTAAAGAAGGAAAGAAATCAAGGCAGGATGGAAGAATATGAAAAAGGAAAGTAATGGGAGTGATGTAGAAGAATGGTATAGCTATATTTCCAAAGTTAAGACTCAACAGCACTGAAAACATGAGATCTAAACTACAACTATTAAATTTGTAATGTGCCGGCCAAGGTGGCAGGCAGGGTGGGGATGGGGGATGACGGGAGCACTAGTGATGGGAACTGACACTGGTGGGATTGGTACTGAAATATTGTATGCCTAAAAAATCAACTGTCAATAACTTTTGTATTTTGTATTTAATTCAAAGGATGTTGGTCCTATTAAAATTATGTATAACTTCCAAAAGTCTATTTTTGCAAAGGCTAAGGAAAAATGGACTCCATAACAATGTTTTTTCATATATATATTTGTTAGAGAAATAAGATTTTTTTCCATATTACAAATTTCATTGTGTGCTGAATGAGATTTATTAGATGTAATTTAGAAATATTATCCCTGTGATCTCATGAACATAGGAAGGTCTATAAATTTATATTTTGTTTTGTTTAGATTTTTAGGTGACAAAAATGACATTTAAAAATATCAGTCTGTGGAAGAAGGAATCATTGTATCAGAATGGTAGTAAGAATATAGCTAGTTAAGTGTTGGTACATTCACCATGAGTCGTTTCGAGTGTTAAACATGTATCCCATACCTATAATTAAAAAAAAATCCTTCATAAAAGTCACTTTCTTTATATTTAAGGGACTCTGTGAATAAATTAGATTTGACCCTACAGAGGTCCCCCATTAAAGTGTTTTCTGAAATAGATGTTTCTGTTGGTGAGTATTTGAGTGGAGAGGACATTTAAGTCATGTCAGTGGTAAAGCTGATATCTCAGCGTCATAATTAAAGAAAATTTGGAAATTTATTGGCAAAATTCTCTAATTCTGAACATGTATCTGAGAGCCAGAGGGCAATATTTGCAAGTCAAATGATAGAAGAATCTATTGTCTGGCAATTAAAACAT
>PVKC010036582.1:7500-13195 GCA_004027635.1 Crocidura indochinensis
CTTTAATACTACTTATTACATTTTTAGCTATTGTAATATCCTTTAACATTACCTTTCCATTATCTTATTCTGTCTTCCTTATAGTCATGACTATTTAGTCCATTTTCATACTCTGCATTTTCATAAATAATAGAGTAGCCAACAATTCTTTAGCCATGCAAATTGTTAATTGTTCCTTCTACATTCAAAATTTTGAATATTTATTTTATTGAGATGTATTTTACTTATACATTATTTTCATTTCAGGTGTAATATACTGATATAGTGATATTAAACACCAAGAAATTATCACCAAAATAAATTCATTTAACATGTATCTCTCTAGTATTCATTATAAAAGCACACATACACAAATTGGAACAATATGGAAGAGACTAGTATAGCCCCTGTATGACTATGACATTCAAATTCATGAAGTGTTGCATACCTTTTAATGAAGACGTACACTAGAAGCAAATTAAGAACAGGATTTTGGGCACTTTGGTGGTAGTGTGCTGTAGGTAACTGTACATCAAAACCATTGAGGTTAATGTTACTTTAAACTTGTCTCCTAAATTGTAATCCTAAACTATACTTAAAAATTCTTCTCTATGTATAGTTAGAATTTGGGGCTAGGCATCTCCCAAACCAGTGTTGATGAGGCCCTGAAGCCCTACAAATTATTTTAGGGATATTTTATTTCTTTTTGGTTTTTGGGTCACACCCAGCAGTGCTCAGGGGTTACTCCTGGCTCCATGCTCAGAAATTGCTCCTGGCAGGCACGGGGAACCATATGGGGCACCGGGATTCGTACTGATGACCTTTCGCATGAAAGGCAAACGCCTTACCTCCATGCTATCTCCTGGGCCCCAGGGATATTTTATTTCTTTAAAAAAGCTTTTGAACTTTTGATAAGGATGACATTAGATCTTATGATTCTGGAGGTAGTATGGACATCTTTATAATCTTCTAATCCACCAACAGAATCCTTTTCCACTTAATTGTGTCTTCAGTTAACTTCATCACATATCTTATTTCTTTATTAAAGTTCTTTCTTCTTTGCCTTCTAAGTTCTTCACAATAAAATTGCAACAACATTTTGAGCCTGTCTAGAGACCTGTTTTATGCATTTACTTTTTACTTTTCCCCTGCATATCCTATTCCTGTAATGAGATGTCAGTCTGTTCCTCAGTTGCTATTTATCCCTTTACTGTCCCAGGAAAATTTTGTTGACCTTTCTTATATGATCTTGATTTACACTGTCTTTGTGACTTTATACTATTTTTATTTCTTTCTGTTAAAAGGTTTTAGAAAAGTTGGGACCCGGGAGATAGCATGGAGGTAAGGCGTTTGTCTTTCATGCAAAAGGTCATCGGTTGGAATCCCGGTGCCCCATATGGTCCCCCGTGCCTGCCAGGAGCAATTTCTGAGCATGGAGCCAGGAGTAACCCCTGAGCACTGCCGGGTGTGACCCAAAAAACTAAAAAAAAAAAAACAAACAAACAGAAAAAAAAGGTTTTAGAAAAGTTAAAAAAAAAAACTAGTCTTTAATATTTAAACAGAGCATCGGGGCCTGGGAGATAGCATGGAGGTAAGGCGTTTGCCTTTCATGCAAAAGGTCATCGGTTCGAATCCCGGTGCCCCATATGGTCCCCCGTGCCTGCCAGGAGCAATTTCTGAGCATGGAGCCAGGAGTAACCCCTGAGCACTGCCGGGTGTGACACAAAAACCAAAAAAAAAAAAAAATTTAAAAAAATATTTAAACAGAGCTCTCAGAAATTTTAGAGAATAGCTTTATTTACTGATTATATAGCAGTCTTACTTTCCCTTACTTTTTTCCAAATTTAAGCATAATTTTTCAATTAGACTACCTACTAAAAGAATTTTAGTGTTGGCCATGTATTTTTATTATGCAACAAAAAGGTTCTTTTCTATGTAAGAGATAAGATGCTATAGACTAGTGATACTTTTATATGTTTTAGTAACTGAATAAATATTAATATCAATTAATTAATGTAATTAGTGATTTTTTCAACAATGGAAAAACCTTTTAGAAAATTTATTGAGGCAATTAAAATGCTATTATTTGCAGGAAAATTATTAGAATGATTGATTTTAATAAAAATGCAGTTTGGGCTGGAGAGATGGTATATTAGGTAAAGTGCTTAACTGGCATCTGGCCAACCCTGATTCAATCTTTGGAACTGCTTATGGTCTCCTTAGCCCTCCTTAGCCCTGCCAGGAATGATCCCTTCGGACCGAAGAGCCAGGAGTAAGTCTAAGCACAGAAGAGTCAGAGTAAACTAAGTGTGGCTTATTGGACTTTGGGCACAGCTAAGTGTGGCCCTGAAACCCAAAGTACATTGAGGTGGAGCTAGAGAGATAGTACAGTAAGGTAGATAAGATACTTGTCTTATACATTCCCACCTGAGCTTGATCCTTGGCATTCCATATGGTTCCCTAAGCTTCTCCAGGAATGATCCTTGAACACAGAAGTAAACTCTGAGCACTACCATTTGTAACCTCAAAACTTTAAAAACTGTATTGAGGGCCAGGAGAATAACTCAGAGATAAGAGTACATGATTTGCATATACACAGAATTGAGTTTGACCCCTACACCTCTTTGTTCCACAAGTACCACTGAATGTAATGCTGGTAGCCACAGCACTCTGAGCAGTACCACATTTCTAAGCCCAATATTGAACTGTTATAGCCAAGTATCACTGGAAATGGCCCTTGGGCACTCAGCACTGTTTTAAAGGCCACTCCAAATTAAAGAAAAGGGAAATGTTATTGAGTCACTTAAGTGTTTAAAGAAATGGATGGGCAGATTATTAATTCATAGTAATACTTGTATATAACAGTTTCAGAGTAAAGGCCTTTTAAAGTGTATATTATCCATTTCAAAATCAGAACAACAGGTAATTCTGATCTCAGACTGACCTATTTTGTTTTTTGGTGGAAGGAGGTACACCTAGTGTTGCTCAGGGTTTACTCCTGACTTTACACTCAGGAATTATTTCTGGCAGTGCTTTGGGAACCATATGGGATGCCAGGAATAGAACCTGGGTAAACGGACACCCTACCCACTGTAATATCTCCTCAGCCCCAAGACTTAATTCTTTATGTTCTCTATAGTTTAATATATTCCATGCAGCTGATAATAAAATACGGTTTATCTCTCTATGTGCAACTTTATGGCAGTACTTTTCCCAACACTTACTTTCAATATAAAATATCTAATACATTTATGGCTGAATACCTATTAATAGCAGCCAAAGTACTGCATGTAACCAGGATGTATATATATATATATTCATATATATATATGTTTTTTAATTGCTCAAAGAGTGCTTGAGTTATAGTACAGTGAGTAGGGCATTTGCCTTATACATGGTCAACCTGGGTTTAACCTCCAGCATAAACTTTAATTCTATTGCAACCATATTTCCTTTTTTTTTTTTTTTGGTTTTTGGGTCACACCCAGCAGTGCTCAGGGGTTACTCCTGGCTCCATGCTCAGAAATTGCTCCTGGTAGGCACAGGAGACCATATGGGGCACCGGGATTCGAACTGATGACCTTTTGCATGAAAGGCAAACGCCTTACCTCCATGCTATCTCCCGGGCCCCACAACCATATTTCTTAAGCTACATTAAAAATAAAAAAAATAAATGAAGTGCACCTTTTAAAAATCCAGTTTAGTAGAGTCTGACAAATGGCTCAAGAACCAGAAACATTGGCCAGACTTTATAGTAAGATCTCTCTCCCAGACCATCAGCAGTTTTTTGTTGTTGTTGTTCTGATATCTTTCCTAATTGATAAGTTATCTGTACCATTTTAGCAATAAGATTATATAAGCATACATATTAATGTGAAATAATTAACTACGTGAGTGAGCGTTACCTATATACTCGAGTGTAAGCCTATCCCTTAATTTTACCCTAACTGGGAAAACTTAGTGATTTGAGTATAAGCCAAGATGGAAAATGCAATAGCCACTGATAAACTTAATAAAAATATATTTTGAAAACAATTAAAATAATTGAAGAATCAGTAGGTTAAATGTTTTTCAATATTTATTGCTAAAGAAAAATTGTAAACTAACAACAATAACTTTAAAACTTTAAATAAAGTGCAGGAAACCATAGCTTAACAGGTAATCAAGCTAAATCACAAAGGTTAAAATCCTTCAAAACTGGATTCCTCCTCCTCCTCATCTGTATGTCCAAACAGAGCTTCAGCTGTATCTGACGTGAGGGTTTGAGCATAGACATTGTCATCATCACTGGGTTCACAAATATCATCACTGCTGTTGGCCTCATACAAAGCGCAGAATATTGCGGGTTAAATAGTTCAGTGGCATACAGTTGTTTCTGTGTGAACAGTTTAAGCATTCTGGTCAGAATTAAATAAATATGAGGGGTCAAAGTGATAGCACAGTGGTAGGGCATTTACTTATGCACAGCTAACCCAGGACTGACCAGGATTTGATCCCCTCAAATCCCATATGGTCCCCCGAGCAGAGTCAGGAGCAGCCTGTGGCCCCCAATACCCCACCCCAAACAAAAATCAAAAAACATGAGCATGCCTGGCATGAGTTGAACTCCCCTACTGAGTGCTATCCTAAATGTACATAATTTTAGAAAAAATATCACAGGACACAAGCTAATATCTTTACATTATAATGGTTAACATGTACCAATACTGTATTTTAAGGCCTTTAGAAAACTGTGAAGGGTTTGATAATTTTGTATTTTGAGTGAACATTCTTCTGATTTGACCAGCATTTCAAGAATACATGAGAGATAGACCTGGCATCCATCTTATAATTCTCCAGTATTTGTGCTGCAAATAAGAAATTAGAGTTAGGAAATGAGTACTTGATATGGGTGTGTATTCACATTATGCTGCCGGTGAGACTACAGTTGTTAATTATAGTTCAAAAAATCATATATTGAAATAGATAACTTACAAGATAGCTACAGTTATGATTACCATGGAAACTATCTATAGGGCCATCTGCTGAAATCTTGCAGACATATTGCTGACAGCATGAGACTTTTACTTCCTTGATTACTGCTTTCTTCTTATTCCTTAAAGAAATCATTTCTTTTGTATTCTCTATTAAATAGTATTGCAAGTTGAGATGAAGTGCTATTTGAGTAAAAAAAAAAACTTGGTTTCTGTGTGGAAAACAGGATAGAAATATTTCAATGTGTCATAAAAGAAGGATAGATGCAGACAGCTTAGGGGTGATATAGCAGTTTCAAGTAATACATTAGGGAATCAGGTTGCCCTAAAACTAGATCTTCATCCTAAAGTAACCTTAAGGTTCTAATGACCATCAAAGTTCTGGCAAGGTTGAAAATGATATATGAGCAAGGGCAAAGGTATTGTTTCAGCTTAGTTTTTGACTGCAATCACAATTGTCTCAAAATTTTGTGCTAATAAGGACAGAATGTAAGCATATGATGGAAAAATGTAAGTATAAAAATGGCTGGGAAACAGATCCTTTTGAGTAATAAATAATGTGTCTAGATAGGAAAGAAGAGATAAAAAGCAGATGTTTCTTGTGCTGGTAAAGCTGTACACAGATAATTTAGGGGGGATATTTTCTCTATACCTATGATTCCTCAATTGCTCATAAATGGTGACATCTATCTCATAGAAATAAATCCTCATAGATACATATTGATAAAATTGGTTACTATGGA
>PVKC010036583.1:0-13191 GCA_004027635.1 Crocidura indochinensis
AGAACCGTTTTTATTAAGTATCTACTCATGTTTCACTGTCAGTAATTAAGTACCATTTAAAGCATATGATTGGCAAATAAATAGAACTTAAAACAGAACAATTTAGCTTTCAATATGCTTTTAATATGTTGAAAAACAACTTCTTTTGTTACAAATTATAGGTACGGTGGTGAAGCACAAATGAAGTTCCCATCCACTCACCCTGCTCCAAGTAATGTTGGCCCCATTCTCGGGTCTCCTGTCTACTCTAGTGAGTATGAAACATTGAAGCAACTGTTTGTAGTGAAATTTGAATTTCGGAAACTTTGTAGCCTATTTTAATATAAGTCTGATTATATTTTGTTACTGCTACTATAAAATATTCTAAAGATCTCTGGTTCCTAATAAGTACTAAGGGCAAAATAATATGTAAAAGAAAGGAGATAAACAATTTTATAGGGGCCGGAGAGATCGCACAGTGGTAAGGCATTTGCCTTCTGACGCAGAAGTATGGTGGTTCGAATCCTGGCATCCCATATGGTCCCCCCAGCCTGCCAGGATCGATTTCTGAGCATTCAGCCAGGAGTAAGCCCTGAGCGCTGCTGGGTGTGACCCAAAAACCAAAACCAAAAACAAAAACAAACCAAAAACTAATAACAATTAAGTGCTACCCTCAAAATCTAGTAACAATTAAGTGATACCCTCAGTTTTTGCAAAGTGGAGACCATTTTCTTGGGAAAGGAACTGAGGTCTTATTTTTGGAACTAAGTTCTTAATAACTGCTTTGGGTTCTAATTTTGATCAGATTCAAAGGTTTGGGGGTCTTTTTGTTTGTTTGTTTGTTTGTTTTTGTGTCATATCCGGTGATGCTCAGGGGTTACTCCTGGCTCTATGCTCAGAAATCGCCCCTGGCAAGCTCAGGACCTTATGGGATGCCAGAATTCAAACCACCGTCCTCTGCATGCAAGGCAAATGCCTTGTCTTACCTCTATACTATCTCTTCGGCCCACTGGGCGTCATTTTTATAAATTTTTGCATTCTTTTCTTTTCAGGTTCTCCTCTCCCTAGTGGTAGTCCATATTCAAATCCACCTCTTTTTGGGACACCCACTCAAGGTATTTATGTAATGTGTTTTTGGATTTTGCTTCCTTTGTTCTGTTTGATGATCTAGCACTGAGTTTTTCATTGTTATTATTATTATTATTTATCACTTCTTGTTATTAATAATTTTGGGGGGGTCACACCTGGCAGTGCTCAGACATTACTCCTATCTCTGCACTAAGAAATCACTTCTGGGCCTGGAGATATAGTGAAGCGGTGTTTGCCTTGCAAGCAGCCCATCCAGGACCAAAGGTGGTTGGTTTGAATCCCGATATCCCATATGGTCCCCTGTGCCTTCCAGGAGCTATTTCTTTTTTTTTTTTTTTCTTTGGTTTTTGGGCCATACCCGGCAGTGTTCAGGGGTTACTCCTGGCTGTCTGTTCAGAAATGAAAAAAGAAATCACTCTGGCAAGTTTGGGGCTCCACTGGGAAGGCAGGGATTGAACCTGAGTCAGCTGTGTGCAAGGGAGACACCCTACCCACTCTGCTATCACTCTGGTCCCAGGAATTATTTTTCTTAGTGTAGAGTGTAAAAAATATTAGTTTGAGGGGCCAGAATGATAGCACAATGGTAAGCCGCTGTTCACCTTGGACTCAGAAGACACGGACCAGATTCAGGTTCCATTTCTGAGCCTGTCAGGAGCAATTTCTGGGCACAGAGCCAGGAGTAAATACTGAGCACCTCGAGGTATGGTCTCAAAAATAAAAGAAACATCCTTCTAAGTTTCACAATTATAGTGCCCAGATAAAAATTGTGAGAGAAAATAAAGTATAAGTGACATCCAAACAAGTATTTGAATTTGACCTTGAATATCTTTAGTAAGAAGTTTCTTTTTGTTTTGTTTTGATTTGGTTTGGTTTTGGGGCCATATCTGGGCTTACTTCTGACTCTGCTCAAAAATCACTCCTTGCAGGCTTGGATGATCATATGGGATGCTGTAGATCGAACCCAGATAGGCCACATGCAAGGCAATGCCTTGTCCACTGTGCTGTTGCTCTGACCCCCAAGAAGCTTTTTTAGTTTTGTTTCTGGAAATTTTGCTCTTTGGGTACAGTATTTAATTACCAACTCTGAAATCAATGTAACTAGTTGTGAGGGCCAGAGAAATAACACAGTGGTAGGTTTTTTGCCCAAGACAGATGTTGGTTCCATTCCTGGCATCTCATATGGTACTCCGAACCTGCCAGGAGCAATTTCTGAGCACAGAGCCAGGAGTAACCCTTGAACATCGATGATTGTAAACCAAAAAATAAACAAACAAAAAAATGTAACTAGTTGTGTCTCACTCCCACATTTTCAAGTATCAGTGATAGCAAGTTTTCTTTTCTTCCATTCTGCACTGATCACACTTGAAAGGCTACCAGGGAAATTTTATTTGGGTTTAAGGCTGTCTGTTATATCAAAAAAAGTTAAATTCAGTATTGATTTCTTCTCAGTGGGTCTATATCAGCCTTCTAAAGTTACTGACAGTTCTTAACATCTAGGACAGAATTTTTAAGACCTGATTTTCTTTGTGTGAATAAGGTACACATTTTCCTGCCATGTCAACTCCAGTTGGTGCTTCTGGAAACCCAGCAACTCAGGCCTCCAGTATGAGTTGTATGGGAGGAGCAGAGATGGTATACTCTGGAAAACACAATGGTATTTGCATTTACTTTTCTCGAATCATGGGGTAAGTTTTTCTTTTTTTTCTTTTATCTTTTTTTTTTTTTAAGCCAATCAAATTGAGCAGTGGGAGGGTTATATACCAACTTTTGTGTGGTACTAAGTTAATAAGTTGTGATAAGCCACTGCCATAAGTTTTTCATTGAGAGAATTTACTGTTGGCTTGTCTTGTTCTTTGAAGTGTTATTGCTACTAAGTTTCACGTTTCCATTAATAAGGTTATTTTTCATCAATCAGATGTTTAATTATCTTTATGTATTCATGTATATGTATATATATGTATCGCTGTGTTTTATATATATATGTTCAAATATGTTTACATTAACTTTTTTTGTTTTGTTTTGTTTTTGGGTCGCACCTGGCTTAGTCTAAGACTAAGCACTCAGGGCTTAGTCCTGGCTCTATGCTCAGAAATCACTCCTGGTAGGCTTGTGGGACCATATGGGATGCCGGGATCTGAACCACTGTGCAAGGCAAACGCTTTATCCCCCGGTGTCCCATATGGTCCCCCAAGCCAGGAGTGATTTCTGAGTGCATAGCCAGGAGTAACCCCGGGGCCTCACTAGATGTGGCCCCAAAACCAAAATATATATATGAAGCAACAACTGTGTGCTTGTTTTTGTATTATAAAATTTCTCATTTAGCGTTCCTAGTCAAAATCTTTTTTTTAAGCGGCATTTTTATATGAAATAAAAGATAAAGATACATCAAATTTGGAAATTTTTCTATCCTTTCATTGACAGTAAAAAATTAAATGAAAATTTCATTGTACTTTTTAAAAATGCATCAAGATATAAGGACCTTACTACATTGTGATTGCTTTGATTCACCTATAGCACAATAATTAATAAACATTTTTTGTTCTAGAAATATCTGGGATGCTAGTTTAGTAGTGGAGAGAATATTCAAGAGTGGCAACAGAGAGATCACTGCAGTAAGTGTGTTAAGTGTACAGTATCTCATCTTTACATAATTTGTTATGAGCAAGCATGGGTTATTCTTTCAGATATTGGTTTGTGCATTTCTCTAATACACTGTCCACACACTGAGCTTCCCATCTTTGTCATTTGTTAATGATAAATTCCCTTTTTTTTTTTTTTTGGATTGGGGGCACACCCACCAATTCTCAGGGGTTACTTCTGACTCCATGCTCAGGAATTACTCCTGGCATGTACAAGGAAAGCATCTTGCTTACTTTACTATCTAAGGCCCCTTCTTTTCTTTTTCCTTTTTGGGTATACCTGTCTACTGTACTCAGGAGCTATTTCTATCATTCAGTGGTCATTCTTTTTTGTTTTGTTTTGGGGCCACACCCTGATGCGCTCAAAAGTTAACCCTATCTCTACATTTAGAAATTACTCCTGGGAGGCTCGGGGGAACATATGGGATACCTGGGATCAAAACTGGGTTGGTCACATGAAAGACAAATGCCTTAATCACTGTGCTGTTGCTCAGGCCCCTCAGGTCATTCTTGATGGCATGTGCTAAGGAGCATATGTAGTGCTGGCAACTGAACCATGGTCAGCCACAGGCAAGGCAAGAACTTTATTCTCTGACCCGTATATCCCTTTGACCCAAAAACATATATATATGTATATATATATATATTTGGTTTTTGGGCCACACCTGGTGACCCTCAGGAGTTACTCCTGGCTATGCACTCAGAAATCGCTCCAGGCTTGGGGGGCCATATGGGGCACCTGGGGATTTAACTGAGGTCTATCCTAGGCTAGGGCATGCAAGGCAGATGCCTTATACTTTGCACTACTGCTCCAGCCCCTATATAGATATATTTTTAATCTTTTTTTTTTTTTGGGGGGGTTGTCTTTTTTCTTTTGGGATCCTTATTTCCAGTGCTCAGAAAATACTCCTGACCCTACTATATTCCTGATTTTATTTTTGAAGTTCAGAAAGAGATTAGAATAATCTGTTAAGTGTGTAAGGAGAATGAGTTTTTGTATGTTTTGTGGTTTGGACCTATACCTGACTGTATTCAGGGCTTACTCCAGGCTCAAGGGACCCTATCTCGTGCCAGGGATTGGACCCAGCTTGCAAGACAAGTTCCCTACCTTCTGTGCTATTACTTCAGACCTGGTGCCATTTTTTTTTTTAACTAGGAATAGGCTTCAGGCAGCTTTCCTACATGATGGATAGATATATTTTGTTGTTGTTGTCTGAGTCTGAATAGTGATTATTAAAATATAAAAAGTTGGTGCTGAACAAAAACAAGGGAATAGGGTGTTTGCCTTGCCAACAAGGTTCAATCTGTGGCATCTATTGTGTTCCTCAAGTCATGTGTAAACCCTGAATACCACTAGGTGTAGCACAAAAAAGAAACAAAAGAAATGTAAAACATTAGTCAGTGTTATTTACGATTTTTCAGTGTTATCTGTAAGTGATGTCTCTGTGAAACAGCTGAAAAGTAGAGTTGTGGGTACCTAGACATTATTCTACAGTGTGAACTGATAGAAGGATTAACTTTGCTGTTTATAACTGTAGGGTTACTCAAATTTTGAACTTTGTATTCAATTATGGATACATAGAATCTGTGTCATTTTGTTATATGCTTTCTCATATTTTTAAACTAATGAAAATGCTTCTTTTTTTACAGATTGAAAGTAGTGTTTCTTCCCAGCTGCTTGAATCAGTGCTACAGGAACTAAAAGGTTTGCAGGAATTTCTAGACAGAAACTCCCACTTTTCTGGAGGATCATTAGGAAATCCAAAGTAAGAATAAATAGGATTTAATGTAGATACCCTATATATCCTAGGTTCTGTCTCAATAGTTTGCAAAGCCAGTGATTCCAATCTTAGTTTAGTTCTATGCTTGCTTATGTTCTTAGGATATCTCTCACATAAGTCTCTCTTAGGTTTTTTTAGACTTTCACAGTGTGCTTATGTATCTTTTGTTATGTCCTGGGCATTTGCAACTTAATGGGCAAGCCCTGAATTTGGACTAAAATGCTCTAGGCTTTAAATTGTTTCATTGATTTTCAAGTATGGTTTCATTAATTTCAAGAGGAAAATTTCTTTACAACATATCCTACTGCATTTATATTAAACATTCAAATTGGGCTAGGTAATATAGCAGACAAGGAACATTCCTGATACACAGTCCAGCAGGGCTAGATACTATGCACCACAGATTGTCCCCGGAGCCCTGCCAACTCTCTGAGCATAGAGCCAGGAGTAAGCCTTGAACACAGCCAGGGATAGGCCAAAAGCCAAATGCACATACAAAAATTCGTTCTACCTAATTTATGTCACAGATTGTAAAACAAACGGAAATTAATAGGCAAAGTTTTAGAGACTCTTTAGGGAAGTAGTAGAGAGGTTAAGAAATGACTACTGGGGCCGGGCAGTGGCGCTGGAGGTAAGGTGCCTGGCTTGCCTGCGCTAGCCTAGGACGGACTGTGGTTCGATCCCCCAGTTTCCCATATGGTCCCCCAAGCCAGGAGCGACTTCTGAGCACATAGCCAGGAGTAACCCCTGAGCATCACCGGGTGTGGCCCAAAAACAAAAAAAAGAAATGACTGCTATGGGACTGGAGCAGTGGCTCAGCAGTAGGACGTTTGCCTTGCATGTGTCTGACCTAGAACAGACTGCGGTTTGATCCCATAGCGTCCCATATGGTCCCTGAAGCCAGGTGCGATTTCTGAGCAAAGAGCCAGAAGTGTCCCCTGAGCATCATCAGGTGTGGCCCCAAAACAAACAAACAGAAATGACTGATAAAGGAAAGTAGGAGAAAAGTTTCTAAAATTGTTCTTCAGTTAGATTTCAGTAATTGTTGTACAATAAACAAATATATTTAAGAATTTAAATAGGGGACTGGAGAGATAGCATGGAGGTAAGGCATTTACCTTGCATGCAGAAGGATGGTGGTTCAAATCCTGGCATCCCATTTGGTCCCCAGAGCCTGCCAGGAGTGATTTCTGAACATAGAGCCAGGAGTAACCCCTGAGCGCTACTGGGAGTGACTGAAAAACCAAAAAAGAAAAAAATTTAAATAGTAGATTTTAAAAGAGAATTCTGTACCCCTATTTTCAACATTACAACTTTACAAATATTCATGCTGGAATTTCTGTTTTAGTACTACTGCCAAAGTGCCACAGAGGCTGATTGGATTCATGCGTCCTGAAAATGGAAATACCCAGCAAATGCAACAGGAACTGCAGAGGAAGTTACATGGTAAATTATTTCTGCTGATAAATTAAATACTTATGACACACTAGAGATTTATATTGGTTTAAAAGAAAGTAATGGAGGCCAGAGCAGTGGCGCAAGTGGTAGGATGTCTGCTTTCCACGTGCTAACCTAGGATGGACAGCGGTTTGATCCCGCATCGTCCCATATGGTCCCCAAAGCAAGGAGCGATTTCTGATCACATAGCCAGGAGTAACCCCTGAGCATCACCCGATGTGTCCCCCCACCAATAAAAGAAAGTAATGGAAGTTCTTCAATAAGATATACTTTGTGGGGCCCGGGAGATAGCATGGAGGTAAGGCGTTTGCCTTTCATGCAAAAGGTCATCGGTTCGAATCCCGGTGCCCCATATGGTCCCCCGTGCCTGCCAGGAACAATTTCTGAGCATGGAGCCAGGTGTAACCCCTGAGCACTGCCGGGTGTGACCCAAAAACAAACAAACAAACAAAAAAAATACTTTGTGATAACAGCCTTTTCTGTTTTCATTGAAACAGAATACTTTATTGAAAGGAATTCACTTAGAGAAGTATGTGAAAAAGAGAGAATTCAAATTCATAGTCAATAAAAGCTGATAAAAGATTTGTTTGTTTTTATTTGAATAAGCAGCGCTCAAGAATTAATCATTGCTTTACATTCAGGGATCTCTCCTGGTGGGACTCTGGGAATTATTTGTGATGTGGGGAATAGAGCATAGTTAGCATGTGCAAGGCAAGTGCCTAATTTCCTGTACTATGTCTCTGGCCTTACGTTTTTCATTTAAATAACAGTACATTTGAAACAGTGGAACAAATAGGATATTGTGTTTCCACAACTTTCAGTCTAAATTGTTCCCTCTTACTCCACCATTCAACATTTCTTGTTTTTTATTTTTTTATTTTTTATTTCGGGGTATTACCTGGTGTGGTTTTCAGGACCTACTGCTGACTCTGCACTTGGGGATCACTACTTGTAGGCTAGGAACCCTATAGAATATTGAGCTCAAATCTAGGGTCATCGTGTAAGGCAAGCACCCAATCCACTATACTATCACTCTGCTCCTTCAAATTTCTTATAATATATTTCAATACTTAAGTGATAAATGATTTTATCATGTCATGATTGCTGAGGATTTTTTGACTGGAAGCAAATTGCTTGCAATATACACTGTCTTGTCCTTCTGGAGAGCAATATATATATATATATACTTTGCATGCAACCAATCCTGGTGCTATCCCCGCACCCAATATAGTTCCCTAATCTGGGCCAGAGGTCATTCCCAGAACACAAAGCTAGGACTAGCCTCTGAGCACTGATGGGTTTATAGTGATTATTTCCAGCTATCTTGTCATAGTGGTCCCTTCTTTGCTCTAACTGCACTCCCCTGCTCTTTGTGGCAAGCTTCCTACCTAGATCAGTCCTCCTTGCCCTCATCCTGTAGACTATCTATAGCTATTTTTTTGCATGATTTGTTTTCATGGCAAATCATTAGAATAAGTTTTTCTCCCCCTTTTTTGGGGGGGTGGTCCTTTTTTGGTAGGTTTTATGCATGTGTGTGCTTGGGATAGAACTCAGGTTTCATGCAGTACAAGACAAATTCTTTACTATTGAGTAAAGGATTTCTTGGCAGTAGAAATAAATTTTGATAGTCGGAGAAGATGTAAATTGTTTAAAAACAGCAATATTGGGTCTGAGAGATGATAGTACAATGAGTAGGGCTTTTGTCTGTATACTGCCAACCTCAAATCAATCCTCACCACCCCATTATGGTTCCCTAAACCCTGTTAGGAGTGATCCTTAAGCACAAATAGGAGTAAGCCCTGATCACTGTGGATATGACCACAAAACCAATATTTATGTATATTTTTTCTGTGTACTCATACAAAGGCATAATATATATGATATATTAAATGTATTATTTAGGTGTATTTTAATATTAATAAATATTACTATTTATTAAAATTATAATATATGATTATATAGGTTTTTTGTTTTTTTGTTGTTGTTGTTGTTGTTGTTGTTTTGGTTTTTGGTTTTTGGGTCACACCTGGCAGTGATCAGGGGTTAGTTACTCCTAGCTCTATGCTCAGAAATCACTCCTGGCAGGCACAGGGGACCATATGGGATGCCGGGATTTGAACCACCGACTTTCTGATTACCTTACCTCCATGCTATATCTCTTGCCCAGATTATATAGTTTTTTTAATGAACTAAATTGGGTTTTATTTGTTTGATATTTTAGTTTTTGGGTCATACCCAGTGGTGCTCAAGGGCCACTCCTGGCTCTGCACTCAGAAATCACTCCTGTAAGGCTTTGGGGACCATATGAGGTGCTGGGGATATAACTCGGGCCAGATGTTTGCAAGCAAGCACCGTATCTGCTGTGCTATTGCTCTGGCCACAAAGTGTGTTATTCCCTATGAACTGAGCCCAGGTTTTCATACAATTTGAGCTGCATTCTAGGCTGAAAAATTTTGTTTTACTTGAAATAAAGCAGTTTAGCATATATTATTTTAAGAAACTTCATCAGTTGTGTTTTGTCACTAGAGGCTCAAGTGAATGAAAAAATTTCACTTCAGGCAATCCAGCAGTTGGTTCGAAAGTCATACCAAGCTCTGGCTTTATGGAAACTTCTTTGTGAACATCAAGTCACTGTCATTGTGGGTGAACTTCAGAAGGTAGGATTTCTTCCTTCTTTATGATCATGTTGTTACTGCTATGCATACTTTTTTTTTTTTTTTTTAATTTAAACTGGGGGCTGTATCCAGTGATGCTCAGAATATAGTCCTGGCTCTGAAACTGGAAATCTCCATTGTTATACAGAGTCTATGGGGCCAGGTATTAAACCTGGTGGCTCTCCAACCTGGGTCTCCTGCAGACAAAAGCATGTGCTTAGACTGTTGAGTGCTTTCTGGCCTCATAGTTTTTAATGATTTTTGTTTTTGTTTTTGGGCCACACCCGGTGATGCTCAGGGATTACTCCTGGGTATGCATTCTAAAATCAGTCCTGGCACTGGGGACCATATGGGACCCTCGGGATCGAACTCAGCTCTTGCAAGGCAAATGCCTACTGCTGTGCTATTGCTCCGGCCCCCATTTTTAACTTTAACTTTTTTTTAAATTTATTTTGGTTTTGAAGTGACACTCAACAGTGATTGGGGCAATTCCTGGCTTTTCATTCAGAAATTACTCCTTGGTAGGCTCAGGGGACCATATGGGGTACTGGGGGTGTTAAACCTGGGTCAGGTGTGTACAAGGCAAATGTCCTACCCACTATGCTATTGCTTCACCCTGGACCCCATAAATTTTTAATTGAGCTTTAACCTTAGACGGTTTGGAAGATTGTTTTGAATGCATCTAAGTTTTAATTATATTAATGGATTATCAAAAGGTTTAATTTGGGGGCCGGGTGGTGGCACTGGAGGTAAGGTGCCTGCCTTGCCCGCACTAGCCTAGGAACAGACCGTGGTTCGATCCCCCAGTTTCCTATATGGTCCCCCAAGCCAGGAGCCACTTCTGAGCGCATAGCCAGGAGTAACCCCTGAGCATCACTGGGTGTGGCCCCCCCCAAAAAAAAAAGGTTTAATTTTAGGGATCCTCTATCAAAATCATAAGTTACAGTGTGAGAAGTTTACTGTAATTGTGACTGTTTTACTTTATTTGACCTGCGAATTATTTTTTGGGATCTGATTAAAATGCTCTCTTCTTACCCTAAAATATGTGTAGAGACAGATCCACAAACGTTTTGCATGTAATTTCAAGGTGATCAATGACCTAAATTATATATCCCCTCTTTTTTTTAGGTTTTTTTTTTTGTATGTTTTTATTGTTGTTGATATTTGGGGGTTTGGACCACACCCAGCTGTACTCAGGGATTACTCCTGGCAGGCTTGGGGGATCTTATGGGTTGGGGATAGAACCTTACCTTGTTGGTAAGATAGAATTCATGTCAGCCTTGTGCAAGGCAAATGCCCTGCACGTTGCACCATCAATCTGGTCCAGATCCCCCTTTTTTTTTCCTTGGGTCACACCTGGTGGTGTTCACGCATTACTCATTCCTGTAAGACTTAAGAATCAGTGGAGTTGGGGGCCCGGGAGATAGCATGGAGGTAGGTCGTTTTCCTTTCATGCAAAAGATCATCGGTTCGAATCCCGGTGCCCCATATGGTCCCCCGTGCCTGCCAGGAGCGATTTCTGAGCATGGAGCCAGGAGTAACCCCTGAGCACTGCCGGGTGTGACCCAAAAACCAAAAAAAAAAGAATCAGTGGAGTGGGGCTGGGCGGTGGCGCTGGAGGTAAAGTGCCTGCCTCGCTTGTGCTAGCCTAGGACGAACCATGGTTCTATCCCCCGATTTCCCATATGGTCCCCCAAGTCAGGAGCGACTTCTGAGCACATAGTCAGGAGTAACCCCTGAGTGTCACTGGGTGTGACCCAAAAACAAAAAAAATAAGAATAAAAATAAAAGAGAACCAATGGAGTGCTGTGGATTGAACCCAGGTCAGCCTCATGCAAGGCAAGAACCTTATCCATTGTATTATCTTCAATGTTAGGATGTTTTGAATAATAATTATGATATTATTTAGGAAATTATTATTTCCTAATAATTATTATTATTAGGAAATTATTATTATTTCCTAAATAATTAGGATATTATTTAGGAAAAAATAAGTTTAAGTCCAAGACTTAGTTTACCTAAGTGTCTCTTTGTACTTGGCTTTATGATCTGTCTCTAATTTTCACTTTACCTACTCTTTTCTCCCTTTTTTTTTTTTTGTTTGATTTTTTGGGGGGAGCCACATCCGGTGATGTTCAGAGGTTTACTCCTGGCTATGTGCTCAGAAATCATCACTCCTGGGGGGCCAGGCGGTGGCGCTGGAGGTAAGGTGCCTGCCTTGCCTGCGCTAACCTAGGACGGACCACGGTTCGATCCCCCGGTTCTCCATATGGTCCCCCTGAGCGTCACTGGGTGTGGCCCAAAAACCAAAAAAAAGAAATCTCTCCTGGCTTGGGGAGACCAGATGGGACGCCAGGGATTGAACTGTGCTTGTTCCTATGCTAGTGAGGGCAAGGCAGACGCCTTACCTCTTGTGCCACCACTCTGGCCCCTCTATTTTTATTTTTAAAATAAAAGATTTGGACTAGATCTACTGTACTTTCCTTACGGTGTGTGATTTCATAAAAAGTTTGCAGGAGGGGTCAGAGAGATTACATGGAGGTAGGGTGTTTGCCTTGCATGCAGAAGGATGGTGGTTCAAATCCCCGTATCCCATATGGTTCCCTGAGCCTGCCAGGAGCAGTTTCTGAGCGTAGAGACAGGAGTAACCCCTGAGTGTTACTGGTTGTGACCCAAAAAGAAAAAAATAAAATAAGTTTACAGGAATTTTTTACTCTGTATATTATCCTCTTTTGAATTAATCTGAATGGTTTTTGTTTGTATTAAATCTTTAAAGAAATTTTTGATGTAGAAATCTGATGTGCCTATATTTTGTTACAAAAAATATTACCTCTTTCACTCAGGAATTTCAAGAACAGTTGAAAATTACCACTTTTAAAGATCTGGTCATCAGGGACAAAGAACTGACTGGGGCCTTAATTGCTTCTCTTATCAACTGCTATATCCGAGATAATGCTGCTGTTGATGGCATTAGTTCACACTTACAAGATATCTGCCCACTTCTGTATAGCACTGATGATGCTATTTGTTCTAAGGTATGGTTCCTTGTTTCCTATTCCCTAATTTTACAAATAAAACAGGTTTAGGTCTATATTCGCTGCATAAGACTACCCCCACTTGTATCAGCCATTTGTAGTACCGATTCCAGTAATTCTTTAGACCACTGTATGTGCGGTTATATAGTACTGTAGCTTCAGCTAAACACAGAATGTTCTATTATGGTACCTTTTAGCTCGCTGAGGTGCTCTAATACAGTCCATTCAGTTACTATGCATGTGTCCTGATATAGCAGCTTTGGCTACACTACACAGAACATTCCTGTGCTACAACTGTATTACTACAGTGAGCCAATCACAACAAGCAAAGGTTCAAAGGTTATACTGTAATAGACTTCCTTTCTAACTCTGGCCAATCTGAGCAGGCTTTTGACAGTGTAGATTCGGGTACAGAACATTGTCTAATTTGCATGCATCAAAAGCCTGCTTGGATTGTCTGAATTAGAGAGGCGGTCCGAGCAGCCTTGCAATGATTGGTGCAGGATTGAGTTGGAAAATTTGTTTCGTGGCAATATCCAGATGATTTTCATTTAGC
>PVKC010036584.1:0-13193 GCA_004027635.1 Crocidura indochinensis
TGTATTTTTTTGGGGGGGGCAAACCCAGTGACGCTCAGTGGTTACTCCTGGCTATGTGCTCAGAAGTCGCTCCTGGCTTGGGAGACCATATGGGAAACCGGGGGATCAAACTGTGGTCCATCCTAGGCTAGTGCAGGCAAGGCATGCACCTTACCTCCAGGGCCATCGCCCAGTCCCCTGGTACCTCATTATTGTTTTGATTTGAATTTCTCTGATGATAAGTGAAGGTGAGCATGTTTTCATGTGTTTGTTCATCATCTTTCTGTCTTCTTCAGAGAAGTGTCTTTTCATTTCTTCTTCCCATTTTTTATGACTTTATTTGGTTTTGGGGGCTCAGCTTTCTGAGAGCTTTGTATATTCTGGATATCAGCCCTTTATCTGATATGTTGAGTGAAAATATTTTTTCCCAGTCGTTTAACTGTCTTTTTGCATTATGGAGGGTTTCTTTTGCCATGCAGAAGCTTTTTAGTTTGATGTAGTTCCATTTGTTTATGTTTGATGCTAAGGTTCTTGCCATTGGTGCTCCATCCTCAAAGACCTTTTTGATATATAGGTCTTTGAGTGTTCTACCTATTTTGTTCTCTGTAAACTTTATAGATTCAGATCTAATTTTGAGGTCTTTGATCCATTTTGAGTTGATGTTTGTATAAGGCGTGAGGTATGGGTCTATTTTGAATTTCTTACATGAGGTTTTCCAGTTGTACCAACACCATTTGTTGAAGAGATTTTCTATGTTCCATTTCAAGTCTTTGGCTCTTTTGTCAAATATTAGTTGACTGTATATCTAGGGGTTCATGCCTGGATATTCTGTTCTAACCCACTGGTCTGTGGTCCTGTCTCTGTTCCAGTACTACACTGCTTTGATCACTATGGCTTTATACTATAGTTTCAAGTTAAGTAAAGAGATGCCACCCAGCTTCTTGTTTTTCAATATGTGTTTGGCTATCCTGGGTCTTTTGTGATTCCAGATGATTTTTATGATTGGTTGTTCTAGTTCTTTAAAGTATAATGTCTGAATTTAGATCGGTATTGCATTAAATCTATATAGTACTTTGGATAGGATAGTCATTTTGACTGTTGATTCTATCTATCCATTTCCTTAGATCCTCTTCAATTTCTTTCTGGAGTGTTTTGAAGTTTCCCTGGTATAGGTCCTTCACTTCCCTTGTAAGATTGATTCCTAGGTACTTTATGTTTTTTGATACTATTTTAAATGGAGTTGTGTTTATGATCTCTCTCTCCTCATCTTCGTTATTTGTATAAAGAAACGCTACTGTCTTTTGTGTGTTGACTTTGTATCTAGCCACTTGGATATATTGGTTAATTGTTTCTAGAAGCTTTACTGTGGACTCTTTAGGGTTTTCGATGTATATCATCATATCATGGGCAAAAAGAGATAGTTTGAGTTCTTCTTTCCCAATTTGGGTTCCTTTGATTTCCGTCTCTTGTCGGATTGCTATTGCTAGAACTTCTAATATTATGTTGAATAAGAGTGGAGAGAGTAGGCAGCCTTGCCTAGTTCCTGACGTTAGTGGGAATGCTTCTAGTTTTTCACCGTTAAGGATAATGTTGGCTGTGGACTTTTCATAGATAGCTGTAACTATCTTGAGAAAGGTTCCCTCTAACCCTATTTTGCTAAGTGTTTTCAACATGAATGGGTGCTGGATTATGTTGAACGCCTTCTCTGCATCGACTGATATGATCATGTGGCTTTTGACTTTCTTGTTGTTAATGTGATGTATGGTGTTGATTGATTTGCGTATGTTGAACCAACCTTGCATTCCTGGGATGAAGCCCAATGGTAATGATGTATGATCTTTTTGATAATGTGTTGGATTCGGTTTGCTAAAATTTTGTTGAGTATCTTAGCATCTATGTTCATTAGTGAGATTGGTCTGTAGTTTTCTTTCTTGGTGGTGTCCTTGCCATCTTTGGGAATGAGTGTATATTAGCCTCATAAAAGGATTTGGGAAGGATTCCTGTTTCTTCGATGTTTTGGAAGAGCCTGTGGAAAAGTGGTAGTAAGTCTTCTTGGAATGTTTGATAAAATTCTCCTGTAAATCCATCTCGACCTGGACTTTTGTTCTTGGGGAGTTTCTTAATTACATCTTCAATTTCCTCTGAAGTGATTTTCTGTTTAGGCTTTCTAGGTCTTCCTTACCCAGTCTCGAAAGATGGGATTTATCCAGGAACCTGTCGATTTCTACTGGGTTCTCTAGCATAACTGAGTATAGTTGTTCATAATATGATCTCATGATATGTTGTATTTCTTGGGGTTCTGTTGTGATTTCTCCTTTCATTTATAATCCTACTGATTTGGGTGTTTTCCCTCTTTATTTATTTTTTTTGGTGAGTTTTGCCAGTGGTTTGTCTATCTTGTTTAAAAACAAAAAAAACAAAAACAAAAACAAACAAACAAACAAAACCAACTCCTGGTCTCATTGATTTTTTGTATTGCTTTCTTAGTTTCTATGTTGTTTATTTCTGCTCTGGTTTTTATTATTTCTTGCTTTCTGGCTGTGGTTGAATTTCTTTGCTGTTGTTGTTCCAGTTCCTTGAGGTGATCCTTTAAACTGTTGGTTTTGACATAGGCCTGTATTGCTATGAGTTTCCCCCTAATTACTGCTTTTGCTGTGTCCCACAATTTTTGTTGTTGTCTCTCTATTATCATTTTTCTCAAGGAATCTTTTTATTTCTTCCTTGAGTTGCTCTTTGATCCAGCTGTTGTTGAGCAGCATATTGTTTAATCTCCAGGTATTAGTTTTATCCCTTGCTTCTTCTTGCAGTCAGTTTTGACCTCTGTGGCAATGTGATCTAATAGGGTGCTTCTAATGATCCTTACCTTTGTGGTCTTATATAGGTTAGATTTGTATTCTAAGACATGATCTATTATGGAGAATGTTCCATGTGGGCTTGAGAAGAATGTGTATTCTATTTTCTGGGGGTGGAGGGTCCTATATAAGTCTATTAGCCCTAGATTTTCTAATTTTTTCATTTAGGGCTCTTATTTCTTTGTTGTTTTTCTGTTTGGTGGATCTACCCAGTGGTGATAGTGGGGTATTGAGATCTCCCACTATCACCATGTTTCCCTTCATGTGTTTCTCCAACTTTGCAAGCAATTGCCTCACATATTTTGCTGGCTCTACATTAGGTGCATAAATATTGACCAGGCTTAGTACTTCTTGATCTAGTGTTCCACTGATTAATAAGTAGTAACCATCCTTGTCTCTGATCACTTTCTTGAGGTTGAATGCAATTTTGTCTGATATAAGGATGGCTGTCCCTGCTCTTTGTTGTTTACCATTGGCCTGAATAATTAATTTCCATCCTTTTATTCTAAGCCTGTGCTTATCTTGTAGTTGTAGGTGTGTTTCTTGCAGGCAGCAGAAATCTGGTTTATGTTTTCTAATCCAGTCCTCTACTAAGTGTCTCTTAATGGGAGAGTTTAGTCCGTTTACATTTAGGGAGATTATTGAGAGAGAGGACTGTTGTGCAGTTGTGTTGTGTATGGTGGTTTTTGTCAGAATTGGGGTTTTGCATTGTGTTTGTCTCTGAGTAGTTCATTTAGGATTGGCTTTGTTTGCCCAAATAATGTAAGTTTTTTTTTTTTTGAGAATGTTTTATTCTGTCCTCCCAAATGACTGAGAGTTTTGCTGGGTATTGGACCCTTGGTTGGAAATTACTTTCATTCAGGCATTTAAATATGTCATTCTACTGTCTTCTTGCTTGGATTATTTCAAATGGGAGATCTGGTTTGATTCTTATGTCCCTTCCTTTGTACTTGAGGCTTTTTTCTCCCTTATTGCTTTGAGGAGTTCATCCTTCTCATTGTTTTTGGTCATTTGGATTACTATATGTCTTGGTGTTGGTTTATTAAGGTCTATTTTATTAGGGACTCTCTTCACTTCCTGGATTTGCAGCGAAGCTTCTTTCCAGAGGATGGGAAAGATTTCTGTTATTACATCCCTGACTACTTGTTCTTCCCCTTTCTCTATTTCCTCCCCTTCTGGTATACCTACAATTCTTAGGTTGTTTCTTTTGTTTTTGTTCAGTAAATATTGTACTTTTTCTTCCAGTACCTTGCCTTTTATTTCCTTGTTGGCTTCTTGGTTGTTTTTGCTTGCAGTTTTCCTTCGAGTTCTTCTATGTGCTTCTCCAACTGTGTGATACTGCTCATGTGGATTTCTGCCTTGTCTTTTATTTCCTTCAATTCTCTTTGTATGATTTCTTTCATGTCTTGCAGTATGTTTTCTTTTAGTTGGTTTATTTGTACGTCCATAGATTTGTTGTACTCTCTGGCTAGTGATTCGCTCATTTCCTTCACTATAGTTTGCATTTCCTTTCTCATAATTTCTTTAAGTCTTCCTCTGTTGGATCTGTGCATTTTGGTGGGATTGGGAATTTGTTCGGATTTCTCTTCAGGTCCGCAGGTGTTGAGGTCTTCCTTAGTTTACCCATATTTCTTTTCATTTATTGGTTTGGCTTGGAGCACAGTTTCTTCAGATTTCAACTCACTTTTGAGTTTGGTGAGGTCAGTGAGATTTGGTCCCTCTCATTTCTTCCAGTGCCAGGGCCGCCTCATTTACCCTTCCCCTCTACCTAATAGCTAGTGCAGTTCCACTTCTGGCCACAATGGATGAGAGCACTGTTGATTCTAGCTCCCTCGGCTCCTCCTCTACCTAGGAGTCAAAGGGGTTCCTGCCCCCTCAGGAAGGACCCACAACTTCTCTCCGCCCCGTGGGGTCCAAGCTCCAAATCAGGTTTCAGGGGGAGGGCAAGTTATGTTTGGTGTGCCCACAGACTCTAGGTGGTGAAGCGAGTGCAGAGGGTTTGAGAGGGGAGCAGACCCTAGCTCAGCTGTGTTGCCAGTCCGGAGGTGGGAAGGTGACGACTAGCTCAGAGTGTTCATGTTTGTGCTCACTGTAGTTCTGGACGGGAGGGAGGCAGGTGGCAGGGCTCACCAGCTGGTCCCAGGAGTGCTGGTGTCAGGCGGGAGGAAGGGAAAGGGTGCTCAGTTGTCGTCCCGAGGTTCGCTGGTGACCATGCCGCAGCTTGGGCGGAAGGGAGGAAGGGGGGTGCTCACCTCACCTGTTGGTCCAGGCTCACTGGCAAGGAGGAAGGGGGGAGCTCACCTCACCTGTCGGTCCTGGGCTCGCTGGCGACCACGTCACAGCTCAGGCAGAAAGGTGGAAGGGGGGGCAGAAGAAATAATTTTTGAATAGCAGAAATATTAGAAGGAAAGGAGAATATAAAAAGAATGACTGGCAAAATATATAATTACAGAGAATTTTTGAGATTTCTGGAGAAATTCTTTTACACATATTAAATAGGCTCAAAGAATACCAAACAAAATAAACTCAAACAAAACAAACAAGACACATAGTAATCAGAATAGTAGAAACTATTGACACAATAATCATCTTAAAAGAGATTAATACGCAAATATATAGGTACTTGTTGAACTCAACAAGGAAAACAAAATCTAATGACATCCAAAAATAGGGGGAAGAAATGAAAAGACATTTTCTCAAAGGAAAACCACAGATGGCCAAAAAGGCAAAGGGAAAAACAGTCCATATCACTAATAATTAGGAAGATGCAAATCAAAACAACAATCAAATATCATCTTCTACCAAAGACACTGGCATATATCTCAAAGATAAAGAACAACCTGAACTAGTGCAGATGTGGGGATAAAGGAAATCTCATGTTCTGCTAATGGCAATGCTGACTGGTTTAATCTTTTTGGAAAACAATATGGATATTCTTCAAAAGAACTATAATTTGAGTTTCTATATGATATTAAAATACCACTCCTAGTAATATTTCCTAAGAATCCAGATAAGAAATAAATAAAAATGCCCTCTACTGTCCCATATTAATTGCACCACTACAACAGCTGGAAACTGGAAACAACCGAAGTGTCAAAGAACAAATAAGTGGCTAAAAAAATCTGTGGTACAAATATAATGTGAAATACAACTTGTAAGAAAAATAAAGCCATAAAATTTGTTTATATATAGATAAATATATATGATGAGTAAAATGAATTGGAGGGAGAGGGATAGACATAGAATAATATCACTCATTAGTGGTATATAAGAAAAAAATTAAATGTGATAATAAAATCCAGAGACAGTAGAGATGAGGGCTAGGAGGATCAGTTCATTGTAAGAAGCTTGCCACAAATAGTGGGGCTGTGCATTTGAGTAATAAAGGAGCCAATATTACAAAATTAGTTTAAACTGATCACTCTGGACAAACTGCGGATTACTATTCATATCATAAAGTGATATGTATAATACCCCTTCATTAACAATAGTATAAACCATAGTGTCTAAAAGAAAAAAATTGAAGAGAGAAAAGTAGAGAGAATTAAAATGCTTCCCCAGAGGCAGAGGGAGAGTGTGGTAGGTAAATTGGGAACAATGGTGTTGGGAAACATTTGCATGAATGAAGGGTGGTATATATTTTAAGACTATATCAATCCTTAACAATTTTTAACCACAAATAAAATATGTTTAAATAAAATAAAATAAAATAAAAAATAAATATTAGGTCATAACATTTATGACTTCAAAAATGCAATTTTTTTTCGGTATGCGAATAATTGTGAATACTGCCATATTTGAAGGCCGGCCATGGGTCACAATGTTGTACAGAGGGCTGCAACAACTTGAGGGCTGCGAGTTTGAGACCCCTGTAACTCAAACATATATAAATTTGCAAATATAAAAACTGAACAAATTAACTGCCAAGACCATAATTCCACGAAAGTAGAAATTAATTAAAGAAGGAAGAGGAATATTGTAAACATAGTGAAACTAAACAAACACTGTTAGATTTCAGCAATAAAAGAAGAAATCAAGTAATAAAAATATAGGATTCCTTAAAATTAGGGCCCGGAGAGATAGCACATAGGCGTTTGCCTTGCAAGCAGCCTATCCAGGACCAAAAGTAGTTAGTTCGAATCCCGGTGTCCCATATGGTCCCCTGTGCCTGCCAGGAGCTATTTCTGAGAAGACAGCCAAAAGTATCCCCTGAGCACCGCCGGGTGTGGCCCCAAAACAAAAAAAAAAAAAAAAAGATTCCTTAAAATCACTGACAATGAAGATATAAGCTGTCAGAATCTTAGCAAAGGCTATGCTATGCTAAGGGAGAAATACATTGCTTTTCAATCCTGCAAATTGCAAAAGTCTAGACCAATAACCAAAAACACAGATCTCAATAATCTGGAGAAGGCACTGTAAATGAAACCAAATGGTAGTAGATAGAGAAAATTATAAAAATGAGGGTAAAGTCATCAACACAGAAATCAAGATATAATTCAAAGTATTAATGAAACCAGAACTTAGTTTTTTGAAAGAATAACAAGATGCATAATCTTTTGAATAAACTCATAGAATTAAAAAATAAAATAAATTGTTCAGTGATGAAAGGGGAGAAATTACAGCAAACCTCTCTAATTCAAATATAATTATTTTTTTGCGAATAACTCAATTATCTATAAAACACCTTAATAAAATATATGGGTCATCTATACCATGATTAAAAAACATGGAGGCCTACAATTTGGACCTAATTAGGAGCCGTATTATTTAGTTATCTTAATTAAATTCATCTGTTACTGAAATAAAGATAGGCTCTATGACCATTGGATTAGAAATAAATACTCAAGAACAAAATCCATATATAGAAATATTTAATTTTTGTTAAAGCAGCTTAAAACATTAAATCAGATAAAGACAGCCTCTTCAATATATGATTATGGGGAAACTGAATAGACAACTACTTGCAAAAATTTAAAACTATATCTATACCTCAAACGAGTAAAAGTCAACTTAAAGTTTATCAAAAATCTAATGATCTGATCAGACACTATAAAATTCATGAGAAAAACAAGCAGAATGTTTCAAGATTTGAACCTTAAAGGTGTCTTAAATGATTCAGTACTATTGGCAAAGGAACAAATTAAAAAATAATTAAATGAGTCTACATTGAACTAAAGAGTCTCTACGTGTTAAATGAAACATATTCTTAAATGAATGAGATATCACTAGAAAAATATTTGCATTCAACACAACATTTAAAGGTTTTGTATTTATAATAAGTAGTTGCCAAAATCAACAAAAAATTTCAAAACCCTATCAAAAATGTGGAGAGAAAATGATCAGATACTTCTCAGGAATGAAAAACAAATTCACAATAAACACAAGAAAAACTGTTCAGAATCAATTATCATTAGGAAAATCCAAATCATGGCAACATTGAGATATCATCTCACCATCTCAAAATACTAGGAGCAGTCTGTGCAGTTTAGGATATTTAAAAAAATACTACTGCTGGTAAAAATGTCTAGTTCAACATATGTAGATAATGGCATGAGAGTATGCAGAAAATTTATAATTGAGCTGCATAAGACCAAGAAAAATAATTCTTGGGTATTTATCTCTAGGACCTAAATAATTCTTTCAAAAGATTGTAACCCCCACCGTTATTCATTGCTACAATATGTGAAATAACTAATATCTGGAATCAACTTTGGTGTCCAAAACAGATGACTGGAATGGACACCAATAAGATTCAAGAAGGTATGAGACTGGAATTAAAAAAAATTCAGAAATGTTACAAAAAATCTAAGTGAAGTTAAAAATAAAACATTAGAAGGCTTCAATAGCATTATAAAAGGGCCGAGGAAAGAATTGTGAGCTTTAAGATAAGCTTTATAACATTTCCAGACAAAAGCAGAAAATGGAAAAGTCTTAAAAATAAATGAACAGAAGTGTTCAAAATAAATGAACAGTGGCAATAGAAGTTTGGGACAAATTCAAACAAACAACCTAAGAATAAGTGGGGTCTCAAATAGCCAGGAAGAAGGAAAAAGACCATATGAATGAACAGCAGTCAAAGACACCACTGATAAAAATTCCAAAATCTGAAAAGTGCTTGCACTCACATTCTGAATGCCCAAGAGTACCAAATGAAAAAAAGTGAATAAAAACACTTTGAAGTATATCCTATTCAGAATGATGAAGATATAGATAGAACACTGAAAGTAACAAGATCAATAAAATAAATTATAAACAAAGGCAGATTCTTAATATTTACAGCAAATTTATCACAAGCAATACTTCAGACAAAAGATTTTGGTGAAATATTCTGAAAAAAATCGATAAAAAGAATGACTCACCCACGCAGACATGCATTCATGAAATGATACAGAGCTACAGAGAAAGACAGTAACTCAGGAATATTACAGACATACAAACAACTTTAAAGGAACTGAAAGGGATTTTGTAAAGTGAAATAAATACCACATACACAGAGAACTTTTATAGAAAGATAGTACAAAATATCATACAAAAGTATCTCTCAATATCAATGTAAAACTTAACTAATTAAGAAATTGAATGGCTTTACATTTGGGGAAAAACAGGTTAAGAGGTAGTTCTATAAATAGTCTTTTTATATCTATTTATCTATTTATTTATTTTGACTTCTTTGTTTTGGTATAGATATTGAAGTTGATGTCTCCAATTTTATTTTATTTTATCTTTCTCTTTATTTTTGTGCTCTGGCATGATTTTATTTCAGGACTGAGAATATTATGTGTTGCTTGTCTTTACTGCTGTAGTGCTCACTGGATATTTTATTTAATATTTCATTTTGTATTGTTGTGGTGTTTCAATTCCTTTTTTCCTTTCCTCTCTCAACCTGAGGTTGAGAGCTCTAGAAGTACTCCGCCCTTTTTCGTCTTATTTGATTTTTATCCCATTTGATTGCTTTTCTTTTCTTTAAACAAAATCACATAACTTGAACTTAGTTCCACCTCTCAACTGGAGAGGGAAATAAGGGAGGGTACCAGGACCAAACAGATATATGATCACTAAATAGTAAGCTAGACACAGGGGGACCACTTATTCTAGCAGTTGGGAAGGGGTGAGGGTGGAGGATATGGGATGCAAGATGGGAATGGGGATGGAGGGAGGACAAATTTGGTGATGGAAATTACTCTTATTTAATGTTAATATGTATCTAAAATACTACTGGGAAAAATATGTAAGCCAATGGGGTCAAAATAAAGATTATATATAATATATACATATGTATAATAAAAAAGAAAAGAAAAGAAAAATTGAGTGCCAAAATTGATAGAAAATTGAATCCAATATTTTGCTGTCTTCAAGAAACTGATTTGAATAGTCAGAGTAAATATGGTTTCAAAGTCAAAGGTAAGAAACTATCCCTCAAACAAACATTACATTAAACAGGCTGGAGTGGATATACTAATATTAGATGGCATAGACTTTGGGCTCAAAATCATTATGAGACAGCAAGGATAATTTCCTAAATATCAAGGAATAAGGAAGAAATAATATTTCTTAATATAGATATATACATTAAATGAGGAGTCAGCTGATTATTTAAAACAATTAATTACAGACTTGAAAAAAAGACATCAACAAAAACAATAATAATTGGAGACTTCAAACCACTTTGCCAACTTTTCATGGATGACCTAGCTAAATTCTAAAGCTAGTATTAACTAGCTTTGAAAGTAAATTAAACAAAAGGGGTTTTATGACTGTTTATGCCAAACAAGTCAAATACACTTTTTTCCCCCAATGTATAAAAGACATTCTCCAAAACAGACCATATATTGGGCCATAACACATACCTCCGTAAAGTCAAGTGAATAGAAACTCTATCAACTATCTTCTCAGATCATGATGCAATATAAAATCGAAGTAAATTACAAACATAAAGGACAAGTAAGACAAGTAACTTTTTTTCCTTTCAGTCCTCTTAAGGCTCTTCCAATAAAATTGAAATAACTAAAAACTGAGGGGCCAGAGATACAGTTTGGAGGTAAGGCGTTTGCCTTGCATGCAGAAAGATGGTGGTTCAAATTCCTGCATACTATATGGTCCCCCGAGCCTGCGAGGAGTGATTTCTGAGCATAGAGAGCCAGGAGTAACCCTGGAGAGCTGCCAGGTGTGACCCAAAAACCAAAAAAAAAAAAAAATGAAAAAAGAAAAAAACAGAAACCCTGATATTAAAAGCAGACAGAAACACTAGAAAGAGAGAGAGGCAGAGAGAGAGAAAGAGAGAGAGACTATCTAAGGAATGCAAGTATAGTTGTCATACATAAATAAAATAATATAATGTCTCATATTAATAGAAAAATGAAATTATCATAGCAGTAAATGCAGAGAAAGCATTTTTTCAAATCCTGCACACATTCATTATAAACCTCTCAACAAATTGGGAATCAAAGGATCCCACAACATATATTATACTCAATGGGAAAAATAAAATTATTTGTTCTAAGTTCTGGTACAAGACAAGTTGTCCACACTCACCAATTCTATTCTATATAGTACTGGTTGAACTGATCATAACAAAAAGGCAAGAAGAATACATCACACATCAAGATAATAATGGAAGAAGTCAAGATATCCATGTTTTGGATGACATCATACTATATTTACAAAATACTAAAGACTAAAAAACTTCTAGAAAAAGTTATTTGTACAATAAAGTGGAAGACTATTAAAATTCATATGCAGTATTCAACAATCCATGGATTTTCTATATATAAATAAAGAGAAGAAATTAATACTACAATATCAGTCATACTTGTGCCTCAGAAAAATCAAGTATTAGCACAGCAGTAGGACATTTTCCTTGCATGAGGCTGACCCAGGATGGACCTGGGTTCAATCCTTGACATTACATATGGTCCCCTTAGCCAGGAGCGATTTCTGAATGCATAGCCAGGAGTAACTTCTGCATTTACTTTATTCTATAATAATAATGTATATATTCATAGGAATAGATACAATTATATTATTATAAAATATTATTTTTTAAATATGAATCATTTAAAACTTTAATAATTGACCATATAAAATGCCCAATCATGTGGATGTCAGATTTCCTACCAAAGCAACATTTTACTGTTAGCATTTACACTATAATATGTGTACAATTTTAAGCACTACTGTATAGAACTTTGTATAGAACTGTTTCAAAGTTCTAATTTTTTCTTCTTCAATGAATAATTATAATAAATATTATAAAAATAATAAATATAAAGCAAATTATCACAAATGCAACTTAAAAATAACATAAATTAGTTATATTGCCAACTATCCTTTAAAATTCTTTAAAAGTTTAATTAATTTACAACCATAGCACAACATATTGGATTAGTTTTCTATTGATATTTATAACATTATTATTTATAATTTAAATATTTGGCAATGCAATTAGCAACTAAAATACTCTGGCAGTGACTACTAATAGCTAGCATAATAGAAGGCTATTATAATGAAACTCCTCTAGTTGCTATACGCATTTGGATATGCATATAATTCTTGTGAGTTCAAATCATAACTTCTTTTAATAAAGATGTCTTTAAACTTGTGGTAAAGTAGCTAAAAATACTATTTGAGCTTAAGCTTATTGAAAACAATTTTTGATCATTGTTTAGGGATATGTGACAATCAATTGAGATAAAAACATAATGGGAGCCACAATTTTCTGCATTCTTAAATAAAACATTGCCTAAGAAATGTTATAAGTTTTCACTGGTTCTGTGTTTATATACAACTTGCTAACTTGACAGAATGGTTTCGGTTATTTTTGCAGCTTCTGGATTTTTCAAACATCATCATTCTACATTTCAGATGAAGAAATGAGTGAGGGTACTTTTATTTTTGTCCCCAGATTCACAATACAGACCCGTCAAGGATCTGGGTTGAGGTGTATATGGGGTGTATTTACTGTACCTCCTCTTTCTATACAGTCAGTGTAAAGAACACAGCCTGTCAGAAGAATTGGGAGGCCTTATTTTTTTCTTTTCTTTTTTGATTTTTTCTTTAACTTCTTTTTAAACACCCCCTTCACTAATGCAACTTTCCTGCCACCAGTGTCTCAAAACTCCCTCCCTCTCAACCCACCCCCACCTGTACTCCATACAGGCTTTTCAGTTCCCTCATTCTGAGGATTGTTACAAAAATGACTTATATTTTCCTTAAAACCCATAGATGAGTGAGACTATTCTGCATCTATCTCTCTCCCTCTGACTTATTTCACTCAGCATAATAGATTCCATGTACATTCATGTATAGGAAAATTTCATGACTTCATCTCTCCTGACAGCTGCATAATATTCCATTGTGTATATG
>PVKC010036585.1:0-13188 GCA_004027635.1 Crocidura indochinensis
AGGAAGGAAGGAAGGAAGGAAGGAAGGAAGGAAGGAAGGAAGGAAGGAAGGAAGGGAGAATGTTACAGCTAACCCTCTCTTTCTGTTCCGAAGCTAACAGTGCTCTGGAACTTTCTTGTGAGTCTAGGGAAGGAGTTTGAGAAGCTAAAGGGAACATTAGCCTGTGAGCTCTTCAACCCTTATTCCTCCTTTAAACTTGGAAATATCTGAAATGTCATCTAGAGAGTTTTATTTCTATTTTTTTTTTTTTTTGGTTTTCGGGTCACACCTGGCAGTGCTCAGGGGTTACTCCTGGCTCCATGCTCAGAAATTGCTCCTGGCAGGCACGGGGGACCATATGGGGCACCAGGATTCGAACCGATGACCTTTTTGCATGAAAGGCAAACACCTTACCTCCATGCTATCTCCCGGGCCCCTATTTCTTTTTTTTTTTTTAAGATAAAAGAATTAAAATGCCCAATTTAGAAGTTAGAACAGAGCACATGTGACCTGGTTCCTAATCACTCTCAGTTGTCTAACCTATGAAATGGAACAGAAATACCTACTTTGAAGGTTTCTTAAAGAGAGCACACATAGAGGCTACTAGGACAAATCATCACAAAACTAGATTAATTGAATTAATGCATCAATAATTGAATTGGCAATTACATACATTACTTCATTATTTAACTCTGTACTTGCTCAAATGGAAATGGCTCTATTAATGATGACTGGTCCACAGTGATGAACAGGTCTGAGTTAATGAGCTACTAGCAGAAAGTAGTAAGAGCATAAAGTACTGGTTCCAAGAATGTAACCAGTAACCTTGCAGTTCCATGTAACCTTGGCACAAAGCAGGAGTCTGGGTTTTGCTTCGGTACCTGGGTGTGCCAGCATTCTGACTGCCCAACATCTCACTGCCTCTGTCTTCTTCCTGGAGCTCTTCTCTAGCTTCTTTGGGAATTCTCACTTCTTTGGTTTCCATATATTAAGCTTTTGTTTGTTTTTTTTGTTTGTTTGTTTTCTGGAGGGGGCACACCCGGTGACAGTCAGGGGTTACTATGTGCTCAGAAATCGCTTCTGGCTTAGGGGACCATATAATAAGCTGAGAGATGGAACTGCGATCTGTCCTAGGTTAGCCTGTACAAGGCAAACAACCTGCTGCTTGTGCCACTGCTCCAGTCCCTATATTAAACTCTTTTGCCCATGCCCAAGGGGTAGTAACCTAGAGCCAAATGTCAGTGGTAGGTACACCTTTGGGTTCCAGGAATGTTTTATATTCCAAACTGCTCAGAGATGATGTGAATTGAGAAGTGAGCAAGTTTAATCTAGATTAAATAAATGTTTCTGTTATGTAGGAAGGGACCGTGTGTTTCTATAATTCAAACATGCACTAATCATTCTTATTTGAGGGAGTAACAATGATTTCCTGACTGGTGGTATAAAGTTTGGAGTCTTCATCATATGAGTGACATTTGAACCCAGGAGATTATGTAGAAGTAAGAGCAGTTGAGGAAGTGGCAAGTTGGGGACGTCCCAACATTTAGAGGACTGAGAAGAATCACTCAGGAAGGCTGGAAGGAAGGAACAGTGAATGAGCTAAATGAAGGAACAGGAGAGAGTAACAGACTAAAGAAGTGTGAAATGTGTCTCAAGGAAAGGGAGGATGACTCTGTGTCACATGCTATTGGTGGAGCAGTTTAGGCGAACTGAGAATTTGACCCTTGGATGGGAAGATGTGATAACCATGGATCTCCTTGACAAGAGCAGGAGACAACAGGTCTTAAGGGCTCCATGAAGACCTGTCGATCAGGTGCCAGGCTCTATGCCAGGAGATAAAAATAGATGGAAAGGCAGACAGGCTGTCTTCCTTGAGGAACTCACTGTCCTGTGGAAGAGAGATGCTAAAATAAATCATAAAACCACACAAACTGTAATTGAATAGAGGCATATGCAGAGAACTCTCTGAGCAGAGAGGAGGGAGAGACAGATTCCCCTCGAGCAAAAGACACTTGGACTTGAGTTGCAAAAAATGTGGGGTTCCAGGTAGGATAAAGGAGGAAAGGCATTAGCTCCAAAGTTTTCAAGAGTAAAGGTACATTTAATTTTTTACTATCATCTCCAGTTACCAGGCAGGTGAGTGCACAGCCGATATTTATCATGCATTTCCATTTTGATTTTGTGGATTCCAGTGGAAGAAATTCACAGGAAACAGAGTTGCAAAGGAAATTATGACATTACTTTTGACAACAGTGGTGAGCACCGCAGAGAAACTGGTTAAAGTCTTTTTAAAATTTACAGATCTGTTTGTAGGGGGAAAGGGGTGTTACAGATAATCCTAACACTCATATTTTACTGATTAGTTTTCTCAGCTATAAGTTTATCTTGTGTTAAAGGCTTTAAATTTTCCATCCTGGGTACAGGGCAATAGAACGGTGGGTAAGATGCTTGCCTTGCACACAGCTGAATTCGGTTCCATCTCTAGCACTGTATATGGTCCCCTGATCCCTCTAGAAGTAAACCCTGAGCCCAGCTGAGCATGGCCTCCAAACAAAACAAAACAAAAATTTTCAAGCATTAGAATGAGTCTGATGTTTGGCTAACAGATTGACAGATTGCTTTTGATAAAGACTACAGAGAAATAGCAATTTGGGAATATTGAGCTGGAAGAAGAATGAGATTGAGAAGACACCAGTACAGTGGCCATTAGATATCAGATTTATGAAACTGAGAGGAGGGGGACAAAGTGGTGAAGGCAGAGAGAAATTAGCATGAAACATACAGGCTTATGAGTTCTAGTTTGTAGGTGATATCAAAATGTATTTGAACTGATAGGAACTTTCCCCAGGAGAATAACTAGACTGAGAAGTTTGATTATAACTGCCAGGAAGTGACACAGCAAAGGCATGAATGCAGGAAGGGACATGTACAAAAGATACAAAGGAGCCTGCAGGGAGAGAGGACTGAATGAGAGCTGGTGCTTTCATAGCTATGTAGAACAACATGAAAAAGAAAACTTCCTTTCATGTCAGTAGAATCTCAGAGACGACTAGTTCAGCATAAATGATACAGGAATAAGCAGAATGGGTATTAGGTGGATAGCAGAAATATTAATGAACAGATTGACTGGGAAAGTGCAGGCTAAAGAAAACAAATTGGGGTGGGCAGAATAATTGAGATGTGACAGATAAGAGAAAAACAGAATCTGTAAATGTGGGTGACTTTTTCCAGTAGCAGACCAATTTCCTTTTCTTTTATGTTTTCATTCTCTCCTTCCCCCTTTCTTTTTGTTATTGTTGGTAGGTCTAGGGATTTCACACATACCTAGCTATAAGATCACACATCTTTATTTTTTTTTCCACATCAGGTTGTGGTGTTTGCACACGTGGTTTGGCGCTTGAGTTGTGGTACTTATACACAGGCTTTCTGGGAGTCACTCACTCCCTTGGTTGAAGCATGCAAGTTCTGGTAGCAGTATTCACCAAAGTGCTCACATATGCTCAACTAGAAGTTGCACTTCCTGGCTTGGGGTTGTTTCCCTTCCTCGTGGTGTTGGCACACTCCTCCTAGCTGTGATGGGGTTTGAAATATTTTGTGGCACTGGGGATTGCAGAAAGCAAAGCTGCCAGGCCCCAATAGCAGATGTGCTAGGATTGCACTCTCAGATACAAGAGGGCTTGATCGGTGACTGTATATGAGCAGGGCAGACACTTTAAGCATCTGTGTTATCCCTCTAGGCCTGACATAGGCCATTTTAATGAGTATTTATGAAAAGGACAGCTTTGATTGTTTGCGTGGGTGCTGGCTCATGAAATTATTCTTTTATTGATGGGTCAAATTTCAAACTTACAGGGATTCTTTCAACTGAATGAAAATAAAATTAACATATCAAATAAAATAACTAAAATCTTGGAATAAGTGGAAAGCAAATGAAACCCACAGTCTAAGAAATCATTACTTTTCAGTAAGGTAAAATGCTTACTTCTCCCTCTAAGAGACAGTGGGTAGAGAGACATAGCAGGAACCCTGGGAAAGGCAGAGCTTGGAGGCAGATAGTTAGCACTGTACTTCATTTCAGGAGATAAAGGAGAGAGAAGACATGTTTAAATGATCATATATTAAGATGGGAGTGGAGGTGGAAGAGGGGAGTGGGTGGTGAGTTTAAGGGGAACTCTGAAAATTTGGCATCAGGGTTTTACACACATTAGAAATATGTTTCCTGTATTGCTTTCCCATTGTGACCTTTGCAGCATGGTAGTGTTTTTATGTGTGATAGGGTGGTTCAATGATTAGAAAAATGTGTGGCCATGAAACAAAGAAGAGCAACCACTCTGTTCTCAGGTTGCACTAACCTGGGGCGGGGGATAACTACCTAGGGGACCAAAAATGCAATGTATAAAAGCCCTCTGTACTCCTATAGTCATTGCAGCATTATTCATAATAGTCATATCTATAAACAACCCAAGTTCCTGAGAACAGAGGATTGGACAAAAAAAAAAAAATAAAACAAACAGACAAACAAATCATGGTGCAGAGAGACAATGGAAAACTAAGCAGATGCTAAGAAAAACAGTCATGAAATTTTCTTGTTCATGGATGGATAAGTAGAGTAATATGCACAGTGAAATGAGTCAGAGGAAGAGGAACAGACATAAAATAATATAACTCATTTGAGGGACATTTAAAAAAGATTGTATGGTATTAAGATCTAGAATAGAGACAAGGACTAAGAGGATCAGTCCATGGTAGGAAGCTTGCCACAAATAGAGGGAGAGTGCAGTTAGGGCAGAGAAGGGACCACTGTGACCATGATAGGTAGATATGGTCACTCTGGACAAGAACTAGGCACTGAAAGAAGGTAAAGTGATGGGCATGATAGCACTTCAGTAACAATGTTAAAATCACAGTGTCTAAAATAAGAGAGAGCAGGAATGAGAGAGGGAAGAAAGTAGGGAGGTAGAGAGTGTGGAAGGGAGGTGGAGATAAGGGAGGGAGGGGGAGAGCGATGGAGAAAGAGGTAGGAGAGAAAGAGAAGAGAAATGTCTGCTAAAGACAGACCAAGAAGAGAGGAGGTAAAGTGGTGGTGGGAAATGTGCACTGGTAAATGATATTGTACTGGAACTCAATCATGAACAACTTTGTAATTTATATCTCATGGTTACACAATTAAAGAATTTATTTATAGAAGTATAACAAGAAATAGAGGTTTTCCATGACCTTGCTTTTGTTATGTAGCTTCCTAGCTCTCAGCAGCCTGTTAAAGATGTGGAAAGGGCAGTAGGAATTGGAAGTGTAGACATGAGGCAAAAAAAGAAGTGTTGAGATATGAGTGTAAGTATACCTACACTTTAATTATATAACATATAATATACACCTTAAGTATATAACATGTCAACATGGTGTCAGTGATTGGCATGACTAACAGTGGGATGGGGAAAGAGAGGATGAACACTGGATATGGATAATAGTTTCAGATGACAAGAAAAGTTGGAGGACTGGCTCCAGAGTGAGGTAAAAAGAACATGAATGAATACTTGCAAAGTGGATGCTCGTTCTCCTGAGAGACAGAAGGATCACATTGATTTGAGTGTCTGATGCCTCTCATGTTGTTTGGGATTTCCCAGTAGTAGATCTCATGGGCCCATAGAACTCTAATTTCAATTGCTCTAAAATATATCTCTTCTACTGCTAAGGGGGTCCCTTCTTAGACACCTCAAAATGAGCTTTCTAAGTGCCACATAGTCCATTTTAATCGAATATTCCAATGATTTCCTTCCATTTGGTGAAAATATCTACACAGTTCCTTTTACAGACCAATAGGAGCCTAATTTTTAAGAGCTTCTGGCATTCTTTTATTGTAATTTTTTTGCATGTGGTTCTGTTTCATTTTCATAATTTGGTAGTGAGCTCATTAAGAGAAAGGACTACATCTTGCATTCTCTTGCTGTGTGGCCCATTACTTGTGGCCTACTGCTGCTGTGTGGCAGTATACTCAAGCATTAACATGAAACAAATGGCTTGCTGAGGGTTGTGCTTCTTAGCATTTAAACCAAAGAAATGCCAAGATTGCTGTTAATCATGGAAAACATTTGCTTAAAGATTAAATGGTTCATTAAATCATTTAGCAAAATGTGTTGAAAGTCTTCCTTATGCCAGGCTATTGTGCTAAACCCTGGGGTTGAGGAGAGCTCTACCACACATTTTATGGCATCAGGGATCATATAGTAATGGAGCAGGTATAACTGCACACAGCTAATTGCAGCATAGTGTGTAAAGGTATTGGGGAATTTGTGAATATGGGTGTGGAGTAGGGATAGTTTTTCAGACTGAGACAGAGAAAAATAGTTGTCAGGCCAAGGAAGGCATATAGTACATGAGGAAGGGGTGATGAACATAGTGGACATGGCAAAGACATTTTCTAAGCCACTAAGACAGGAAAATGTTCTTGGTGTTAGGCTCCTGACTGTGTGGTGTTCTTGGTATATGTCAGAACAACTAGGATAGGCTGGTGCCAGGTCAATGCCAACCTAAGAAATGCTGGACCTTGTTTTCAAATTTAGACACAGAAAATGTTAACCAAACAAAGTATTAGGAGACCATAAAGTTGAACAGACATCCAACAGATAACCTCATCTGGCTGGAAGGAGCATGCATGGAGATTCTACCTGCTCAGATGCAGAGGAATCTTCAGAAGTTGGAGGGTTCTTTGGAAAATGCTGTTGCAATCAGGGAAGAGTATGGCTGTTAAAAGTTAGATATAGTGCGTAGGACAAGCTTTTACCTTGCAGAAGACCAACCTAGGTTCAATTCCTGATATCCTTTGAAGACAGGGGTCTTCTGAGCACAGCCAGGACTGGTCACTGAGCACAGGTCCTGATCAAGTCTGGGTGTGGCCCACTCTCTACCCCATGCCAAAAGTTAAGGCAGATGTGTTCTTTTTGAACTTTGGCTTATAAAGTCAGAGCAAGGAACAGGGGAGCTATGAACATGGGAGAATCCAAAAGCTGAAGCATCACAGTAGGCATAGGCAGAAGAGAGTTCAATCTAACCTGGGGCAGTGAGGAGTGGAGGATTTTGTGGGCTCGGGAACTTAGTACAGTTCTTTCTTTCCATGTGGAATCCACAATAATTAGAGACTAGTTAGAGAAGATGGACCAGGTACAGAAAGAAATATCTGAAAAACTAAAAGACTTTGGGAACCAGTGCCTTAAGAATTGGAGTACTTGATGTAGCTCCAGTGAAATCTGGATGATAGGGAAGATCATAAGGGAAAAAAGCAAAAGCTTGACCCATCTTCTGACCTCCACTGAATCTCCAGGACATGAAGAAGATAGAGACCTGATGGAAAAATGGAAAGCCAATGACGGTCCAGGTTTATAAAGTAACTTTGCCATCTCACCAGGGTAGACAAATTGTAGAACCAAGTGCTTACAGGGATGGGGCGGGACTGGTTTGTACATGCTTTGCTGAAGGCAGTGTGGGTTTGTAAAAACATTTTTAGAAAGTCATTTGAATACCGTGGAATAAAAAAATATGGCTCAAATCATTTGGTCTACTAATTCTACATGTGGAGTTTCCCTTAAGGAAATAGTTCAAAATAATGAAAGCCCATTAAACAGTCATTTAAAAATAGAATGAAAGTCTATGCTCATCTATCCAGATGTTAGTTAATAAATTAATTCACTAATTCAAAATTCTGCCTTGCACTGCAGATATTCCAGGAATTTTTCTAGGCAGACTTAACATGCTCAATAGGGTAATACTAATAATAGTTAATTGTGAAGCATGGTAAACAGGCCTGAATGACAAAAGTGTCCCAGTGGTTTAACACCTCAGTGTGTGACATCCCCATGCCTACTGGCTATATTCTAATGCTGTGTGACACAGGCCAAACTCAGAAAGGCCTGCTAGCCTATATTGGCCTTGAACTCTAATTTTGCCAGGTGCTGCCATCTGGCCTTGACAAATTCCTCAGAATTTGTGGGTATGGGTGTAATAACACTACCGTTTTGTCATGTGATTCTGTGAAGATTCAATGAGAAATTATATACAAAGTACTTAGCATGATTCCTAACATACAACAAGTATTCAGTAAAGGTAAGCTTTTTTAAAATATGTAAAATTCTGAGTATGCTATCAGGGTTTAACCTTAAAAAATATGATGGCATATCTATGTCTATTTTTTGATAGCATTGCTCTTAAACTTTTGTGATCATAGATAATACATTTTGGGGGGGTATTGGGGCCACACCCAGCAGCACTCAGAGGTGCTCAGAAATCACTCCTGGCAGACTCTAGGGACCAAATGAGATGCTGGGGATCTGTTCCAGGTCAGCCACTTGCAAAGCAAATGCCCTACCACTGAGCTACCACTCTAATCCCAGATAATACATTTTAAACTAATAAGAAAAAAGTTTAGCATTTCTCTTAAGCTGAAGAAAGTGTGAATAATAAACAAGTCCTGTTTCTTCTCTTCGCAGCTGTGTTTGGCCAGCGTTTGGATGAGACTGTAGCCTATGAACAGAAGTTTGGCCCTCACCTAGTGCCCATCCTGGTGGAAAAGTGCACTGAATTCATCTTGGAGCATGGCCTGCATGAAGAAGGCATTTTTCGTCTACCAGGCCAGGACAACCTGGTGAAGCAACTGAGAGATGCTTTCGATGCTGGGGAGCGGCCCTCCTTTGACAGGTAGGCTGGCCTCTTGCCTTCTAATCTGTCTTGCTGACATCAGAGTCCCTTTTCCCACTGAGCTATTGAACTTGCACAGGCACTTTTAAGAACTCTCATTCACAGCAAAAAGAGCTTTTAGTTTTGCTCTTAATTCAGCCATGGGGACTCTGGATCACAGTTAGAAAGTGCTGACCATGTATGTTGAGATGATGTGAGTGAGCATTAGAGCCCTCTGGGTAATAAACAGCTCTTGAAGCGTCTGAATTTGCCACGCAGTCAGACAGCATTGTGGTGAATATACCACACATCTAGCAGGGACTTGATGGGCCCCAGCAATCCAGAAATGGTTAGGTCCAGGACTTGGCTGCAAGGGTGAAAGGTGACAAAGTCCAAACTTAATTTGAGCCCTTGTGGAGGGAGTCATGCTGAAATCTCGACAGCTTGGTGTTCTCCCCAGGCTCCTCTATGGAAGTAACCAAAAGGTATCATGGTGGGGGCGTATCAGATGGAGTGACATTTCTTCTTATCATCCACCTCCAGTCTTACCTTTTTCTTTTTCAGCTATGCAGCTAAGTTTTTTTCTGTGTTATGCTTGGACTAGCACCATCTCACCCTGGCATTGCGCACTCTGCCTATTGTACAGTGCTTTCCCTGGGTATTTGTGCATACTTGTCCTTTGGCAAGAAAGAACCATTGTTCATCTCAGATCAAGGCCCCACAAGCCAAGACTTGGTATGACAGGCTTGAACTCTTATCCACTTCTAAAGTTCTATATTCACTAAGAACTTATTTAGGATCTGTGGGAAAAATCATGGGGAACTAAGTGCCTTTCCCGGTGGACATGTTCATTGTGTAGTTCCCTCATCTTCTGCTTCAACCACCAGTGCTGTCTGGACTCCATGTGAGGTACCTCTCACTTCCTATTGATTTCTATATCCTACTTTTGATCACCTTATGCATGTCTTTGTTGTCTTTGTCGTGCAATAGGCTAATTACTTGAGGGGTCTATATTTCAATAGTAAGGCAACAGGTAGATCAGATAAACTTTGGGCATCAAATTTGATCTTTGAGCATCACTACCAATAATTTTTCATTTTGGTATCTAATCAATTAACCTTGTTACCTTCACAGTCAGTTTTTTTAAAATATATTTCATTAGATTAGGGTCAATCAAAAGATAAAGCTGTGTTATTACTAAAACAATGTAAATAGTCAGAAAGAATAAGTTGGAGGAATTTACAAATACCTGCCCTGGACTTAAGTTTACACACCTGTAAAGTCAGCTTGGTCAAGCTAGTCTCTTTGGTTTCTGTGAAAGATTTGGACCTGAGGTAGTAGGAGTAACCACTCCTTATCATGATATTCTCACTCCTGAACTCAAGGGTAAGAGTTTACACATCTAGAAATAGAAAGATAACCTAAAATCCTGTAAGGTCTTCCAGGGATAACTAAAGTGTCCACATAAGCAGTGAGGGTTCCCATAAAAAAAAAACCCTACATATAGAATCCACTATGAGAACTCCAAATTACCTAACCAGAGTAATTAAAAACAACAACTATTATGTGTAGATTGTAGTACACCTGTGTCTGTGAGCATTCAACAAATAAATATGAATTTAAAATCTATTGCATTTCCACTAGTCTGATACCTGTTGGGGCACAAAATCAATAAATTTGTTTCCCATGTTTCTGTAAGAAACAGACACACAGGCATTGTAGCATAAAAATCAGTGCTAAGAGGGAAAGATAAGTGGAGGCAACTAAGGACCTTGGCTAATCTCTGGTAAACAGGTATTGAACTCAGCAACCTCATAAATCATCTCTTGATTTAAAAGTACATTAAGAATGTACATAGGTTGGAAGAATAGCAGACTTGGGAAAAATCAAGATGGAAATTTAAATGATAACAATGATTTCCATGATTTCTAAGTCAGCCCTGTTACAATGAGGGCAGAGACAGTAAATCTAAATTTTACAGAACAGTGTAACTTCCATCATGTCAAGTGCCAAAATGAAACAGGATGGTACAGTGAGAATATAAAACAGAGTTTTAATTTGACACGATTGTACAGCTTTTGCTGGTCCCCAAGAAAATGACAATAGCTGAAACTCAATAAATAATCATGATAAAGCAGGTAAAACATTTTTTTCTTTTCTTAGTAAATAGTATGGGGAAATTTCTATGGATTTCAATGTTCTAAGTTAATTCTTATGACTAAATATATCCTTAGTTTATAATGAAAGTTTCTATTTCTGCAACCTCTTTGTCTTTTCTAAAGTTTGGTGATTTTTGCTGTCTTAGCTTCTCCTGGTTTAACTCTAGTAATTTGTCTTCTGTGCTTGTTATTATTTTACTTTAAAGTATCTGATTACCGATATATCATTATTTTGGTCATTTTTCTTATTAAAATTTCACTTTTTTCCTTTTTTCTTACACCATTTTCAGAGATGTGTTTTTAAGCAGTTGGGTAAATGCCACGCCAGGAACATTTTAGAGAATGGAACCTTGGAGAGAGAAGTACAGATAAACTCATTGGGCAGAATCCAGGCAGAGGGCGGACTGTTTGCAATCTGTCAGTGAATGGAGGGAAGTTTCCAAGGGAGTCACATGACACTTGGATAGAATTAAAGTGACCTGAAAGGCTGTTTGAACATGAGATGAAAGAGATTTTTCAGTTAAATGTAATGTCTAGATTCTGATCAAGACCAACAGGGGTCTTGCATTACAGGGACATTTGGAGAGTCTCATTTAGAACTTTATGTGAATGCACTCTCCTTCAGACTTTCACCTCGATGTCTTTCTGACATTTTCTGAAGAACTTCTCATGTTTTGACAATAACTTGTCCAAAGATAGTTTTAGGAAGGGTCTCCAGAGGGGGTGAACTGGGGGAGAGCAGACTCTCCAGAACTTCCAAGTAAAACAGATGGTTTGCACCCCAAATTTTCTCTTAATGGGGCATTAACAGGGCTCTATGCCAGTTCTTCTCTGTTAAGTAGAAAGTTCACTGGCACAAAACAGCAGCCTAAGTCAGCTCTGTTCCTGGCTGTCAAAACAAATGAAGTGAAGGTACATCAAATTCTAAGGCAGAGATTCCCACTCATGTCCTCATTTCTATTCTTCAGAAATGAAAGGCTCCCTTAGTCCCCACTCTGGTCTACTATGCCTTTCTATTGCCTGTCCACTGCTATGTCCCCAAGCCAGGAAACATTTCCAGCTGATCTTACATTTCCCACACTGAAACTGATGAGAGACTTGTTTGAATGTCTTAAAAGCACAGTTTTCCCCCAGAACTGCCAGGACTGTCTCTTAAAAAATTTCAGTATGTCTCAGTATGAAATAAATGGTTCCTCACTAGTGAGCTTTAAATATATGATGCCTTGAGACATATTTTTTTCTTACAGAGCTACAGAATATATGTAGTCTATACTTTATAAATTCTATAATCCAGGAGTCATAAGTTATGCCTTTTTTCAGAAAGCCACATACTAAATAATTCAGACTTTGCAAATGAAGCAATCTCTAGACTTCTCTTAGTGTGAGAAAGCAGCTGAGTATGGCTGTGTTGCTAAGTTTTACTTATGAAGGATGGGTTTTGAATTTCACGTCATTTTTACATGCCATGACCTATTCCTCCTTTCTGCTTACTTTGATCCTTAGCTTGTACAAATATAAGATTCATTAGTAGCTTGCAGGCAGCAATAGCGCAGGTGGCCAGTCAGCTTTGGATCCTGCTTATTGACTCCTTCTGAAATGTTCATGCTCTTTTGGTTTATCACGAAATTCATTGATTGTTGTCTCTGTTCTTCCAGTGGGGACTCCTCTCCCCACCCTCCAGGCTGACCCTTTAGGCAGCCCCATGCTTTACTGTAATGCGCAGCCACTCTTCCCCTGGAAACTCCCTAGAACTTCCAATTCTAGGTTGCTCATTTCCATATTTCCTAATAGTGCCAAGCCTGGTCGTCCCCTATTATGGTTCCAACCACAATGTTGCAAACATTACAAAGCATTATAATGACTTTGTAATATGGTTGGAACCATATGACTTTGTAATATTTGAATCTTGAGAGCTTGTTTGGATATTCTAGCTGGGGAGTACAGCTACTTACATACCTCTGATCAAGAATGATCTGTCTCTAGTTGGAGAAGGCTGTCCATGGTAACAGAGCACAGAGCCTCAGGAGGCACACACATTGATGATGATGATACCTGTGTAGCCACAGATCAACCAAATCTGCCCTGGTCATCAATGATGTGACAGATGTCATAGCCAGATCACTCTTACATCAATATCTACACAGTGGCTTAATTAAGACAGGGATCCTATGTTCCCTTTGAGTTCACTGCTGAAATTCCAGTTCCTGACATAGTATCTTACATGAAGTAGATTATTGCTTATTGCTGAATAAAAGGTTAGTCAATCTATCAGTGAATCCCAGAACCATGTTAAGCCCTCTAAAGGAATAAAGAGAGCAGTATGAGAAGGTTAAAATATGAAAAACTGGAGACTAGAGATTGTTGAATTATGAGGGACTAAAAT
>PVKC010036586.1:0-13181 GCA_004027635.1 Crocidura indochinensis
ATATATAAAATCTTTATGTTAATTTTTTATCCTTTGAAGCACACGTGAATAAAATATAAAAATATCAGAAAGTTCTTTGGGGTTGGAGTGATAGTGCAGTGGGTAGGATGCTTGCCTTACACAGAGCTGACCCTGGTCTAATTCCAAAGCCAGGAGCATCACCATGATCCCAAAGCAAAGCTTATAAACGTAGGTATATAGATGTCAACGAAATAGAGAATAGAACCCCATTAATAGCTAGAAATAGTTTTTTATAGTAAATTTAAAATAATCTTAACGTATAAATTAAACTGTAAGAATACATTAAATACAAATATGTTGTATTTAGAGAGATGAATATGTAATTCTGTTTAACTCAGACATACTTAGTAAAACTTTTTGAGGAAGGAACACTGAATTGGCCCGTGGATAGTTGGCTCGACTGACCGAGCCATGTTCATAAGCTTGAATACACTGGCCAAGAAAAACCTTTGTAATGAGGAGGATGCCTGAGGAGCATAAGAAAACATAAACAAATGTAGTAAGAATTCATTTTAGCAATTTCCAATATCACTTCCTTACTTTATCAGACAGGCATTGCTATAGGATACAGATTAAGGGTTCATAATTTCTAATTGGCAACAACAATATTTTATGTTTTGTTTATATTTAGCACACAGCACAGTTCTTGATCAAAACAGGTATTTGTTGGAAATATTAAATACATATTATAGATTACCATAAATATTAATAATACATATTACAATATAGATATGTGATGACGTGAAAGATTTATAAAAAAGCAAGATTTTAGGAATATTTTAAATAAGTAATTTAAAACAAGAAAGTTGGGCTAGAGAAAACATGACAGGTAGGCTGCTTGCCTTGCACATGGCTAATCTGGGTTCAATCTCTGTCATACCATTTGGTCCCCCAAGCACTACCAGGAGTAATTTCTGGGTGCAGAGCCAAGAGAAATCTCTGATCATTGTTGGATCTGGCCCCCAAACAAAGAACCCACCCAAAATTCTAACTGTTACCTGGATAAAAGTCATTTCTATACATCAGTATTTCATACACAGCTGAGACAGTAGGAACTATTTAACACATAAATACTGAATAAACAAGCATTTACTCCTTTTCAATATTTAAAAAACAGGGATCTTCTAAACCCAAAGTGTCTTTAGGAGGAGCTGAAATAATTATTTCTAATTTGTATGAATATAACAGATGATATTTTAGACTAAGTTATATAATATAAACAAGGGGGCTCTACTGGTTTTGGCACTTATATTTAAAAATGGTTTTAAAGAAAAACAATGAAATATTTTAAAATATATGAAGAGACTGAGAAAAAAAGAAGCAATTTTTTTCAAGCAGACTTTTTTCAAAACTTAGTAATTTTATTTTCTAATTATTATTAAAAATATTAACTAATTATATATTATAGTTAAAATAGTTAACTGCCATTAACAACAAAATACAAGATGTATATAACTTTGTTCAGAATGAAACATTTTAGCAGATTTATAATGTGGAATCTACTATCATTTATAAACTTTTTATTTATTTAGGACACAACTTAATGAACAAAATTACAATTTCTATTTCATATAAGTTCTACTTCAATAATTAAATGAGTAATAAATGGATCTCATACTATTAATTTGATATAATAATCAGTGAGGGAAGTGTTGACAGACCGACTAAAGTAACATATAGAAAGTCATATACAATACCAAATAAAAGTTTTAGCAATCTTTAGGATATTAAAACTGAGTATCAAAAACATTATAAAAACAATATGTGCATTCAGAATAGAATAAAAACGTTTAAAACTACTGTACATTTGTATTTACCATGTCTGAAATCTTCATGCTCAAGAAAACTTTTATTTTCATCTTTGTGCTTTTGCATTAGAAATTCAATTCTAGGACATTCACATATGCTTAGGCTGTTAGCAAGAACAACACCTTCATTTTTGAGAAGTATCTGTTTAAGAAAAGGCAATGAATATTTTTCCAAATATTTGGTAAGAATTTTACACTAACATGGCTAGTATTTTGTTTAAACATAATTAGTTTTGACATTTTATGTTTATGTATCTGGGCAAAGAAAATGCAGGTTAGACTCACTGAAAATACACAGATAACCTGAAGGTAAAATTTTTATTTGGTAAAATAACTCATACATTTTAATTTATATACAAATAAATTATAAAAAGTGATGTAGATAAAAAGTTAAAATCTGGGGCCGGGTGGTGGCGCTGGAGATAAGGTGCCTGCGCTAACCTAGGATGGACCGTGGTTCGATCCCCCGGTTCCCCATATGGTCCCCCGTGCCTGCCAGGAGCGACTTCTGAGCGAATAGCCAGGAGTAACCCCTGAGCGTCACCGGGTATGGCCCCCCCCCCAAAAAAAAAGTTAAAATCAAGACAGTATTTGTGAAGCAGGAGCTATATAAATTCACCTATTTTTATTCTACCCCTTCATTTTGCATGCTTATCCAAAGCTGTAGATTTTGTACCTAAATCTGTTTATACCAATTGTATGTCACTAAAAACTGTTTGGAAGTGTTTCTGTTTCTTTCATTTCTTGGAAGAGCCTAGAAATGGGCAGTAGATCCTGTTTAAAAATTCAGAATAACTCACTAGTTAATCTAGCTGGGCCTCAATTGAGGGAAGGAGGTGTGATTACCAATTCAATTTCCTCTGTAGTAACTGATCAGTTCAGATGTTCTACATCTTCTTGGTTCAACTTGGGGAGTTTATAAGAGTTCAAGAACTTATCCTTTGATCCTGAGTTTTATTGTTTTGTGGCATAAAAATTTTCAAAGTAATTCCTGATTATCTTTTGAATTTCTGGGGTATCTTTTCTGATGTCTCTCTTTTCATTTCTAATTCAGATTATTATAATTCTCCTTCTTTTAATAATGTTTATTATAACACAATTATTGACCAGGATGTTCATAATACAGTCTTTCGAGGCATCAAATATCCAAACATCAATCCTACCAGCAGTGTGACCCTCTCTTCATCAGTGTCCCCAATTTCACACCCATCACTATAGCCTGCCTCCTGCAGGCACAAACAAATTTACTTCATAGTGTTTGTTACAATAAACGAATGAAATTACCAACATTTAGATTAACAAGGGTAATCTAAAATAATTATTTGCTCTCTAGGGTGTTAATAATGTTAGTGTCTAAGGTTTTACTGGGCTTTGGTCTACGTTACTGTTTAGGCTCACTGAGTTTACTATGTAATTTTACCATTAGATTTTCTGTGATACTACTGGACTAACACTACTATAAAATTTTGAGGTGTCTCACTGTGTAATCTGCCAGATCTGAAACCAATTTGGTGGCACTGCAGTTTAATAAGGTTAAGTTGCGGATCTTGGCTCATTTTGTTGGTCCTTTTCTATTATCTTAAACTGTGCTGTTAGGTTATTTTTTGTGGGCCTTTTCTTCTTTCCTAATGTGTACTTGCACTGCTATGGTCTTTGTTCTTAACACTGCTTTCTCTGTGTCCATTATGTTCTGGTATCTCATATCTTTATTTTAGTTATTTTTAGAATTTTTCCCCCCCTATTACCTACTGGCTGTTCAGTAGTAAACTGTTTAATTTCCAAGAATTTAAGATTTTTCTTGCTTCTATTTGTGATTAATTTCCATTTTCAACACAATATGAGAAAATGGAAACCCATTCCCTATTTATGTGTCGGGAGGGTTAATATTGTCAAAATAGCAATAACCCTCCAATTATTACACAGTTTCAGTGAAATCCCAATAAAAATACCATTGGCATTTTAGAAAGCAACAAATAAAATTCTTAAAATTCATATGAAATATGAACTCTTACTTTCCTCAATAGTGAAATCAATCTTAGGGAAAAAGAATAAGGGAGGCATTGCTCTCCCCAACTTCAAACTGTACTACAAAGCCATAATTAGCCAATTTGAACAGCATAGTAAGGAGAGTAAAGGAGAGACTCCTTGATCAAGGGAATAGAGGTTAAAATCCAGAGGCAGATACTCAGATATGTGGTCAGTTAATTTTAGGTAAAGGAGCAAAAACTATGAACTGGAGCAAAGATAGCCTGAAGAACAAGTGGTGATGGAAAAACTGATCGGTCACATGCAAAAAAAAAAAATCTGACTTCTTCCTAACACCATGTACAGTCAAATAAAAATGGATTAAAGGGGCCAGAGAGATAGCATGGAGGTGGGGTGTTTGCCTGACACAAACCCGACCCAGGATGGATCTGGGTTTGATTCCCAGCATCCCATATGGTCCCATGAGCCTGCCAGGAGTGATTTCTGAGTGCAGAGCCAGGAATAATTCCTGAGCACTGCTTGTTGTGGCCCAAAAACAAACAAACAAACAAAAAAAAAACAAAAAAAAGAAAAAGAAAAGAAAAAAAAAGGATTAAAGGCCTTGATATTAAAACTGAGTCCAAACCTACAATTAGAAAAATAGAATGTCTCCTATCAAGATATTTGGCTTTCATGTCGTCATGACATTAAAGATAAAAGCATCGTTAAGGAGTCAATGCCATTGGCCAAGCAAATAGGAACAAGATGAACCAATAGGAATAAGACTCTTCTGTATTTTAAAGAAAACAGGGACCAAAATACAAAAATACCCCAAAGACTTTGAGAAAATATTTGTCCAGCACTCATCTGATAAAGGGTTAATATCCAAGATATATTTTTTTTAAAATGAAACAAAACAAAAATTTCCTCAAAGAAGACATATAATGGCTAAAGGCATCTGAAAGAATGCTTTGCATCACTGCTCATCAGGGAAATGCAAATCAAAACAACTCTGAGATTCCACCTCTCACTACAGTTAGGAACACACATCTAAAAGAATAAGAGCCATTTGTGTTGGCATGGATGAGAGGGGAAAGGGATCCTCATTTACTGCTGATGGAAATACCAACTGGTCCAACCTTTTTAGAAAATACTATTAACATTTCTCAAAAAACTAGGAACTGAGTTTTCATTTGACCTATCAATTCCACTTCTTGAAATATACTCAGGGCCCAAACACACAATGGAGAAAAAAAGATTTGCATCTCTATGTTCATTTCGTCACTATTCACAAGAGTCAAAATCTGGAAACAACCTAGGTGTCCAAGAACAGAAAACTGGATAGAAAAACTGTAATACAAATACACAGTGGTTCTTATCCTCACTGTACAGAAAAAAAAGGCACTTAAGAGGTAAAGTTAGAGAGCTGCTGATACTCTCAATAGCAGTGACATTTTAATTTTATGTGAGCTATGATGTGGAAAAGATTAGGAGGCACTGGTATATATTAACTGCCCCGCAAAACAGGCAAGAAAACTGAACATTTTGGAGTGAGGGGATAACATTGCTGACAAAGAACTCTCAGCAGAAAAGTTGGAAAGATGAAGTAGGAAAAAGAAATGGTGGCACTAAAAGAAAAGAGAAAAATAGCATGCAAGCTAGAAAATAATGCTGTGCTAAATGGAATGTTCTTTCAAGATGGAAAAGACCTTGAAGATTTTAAAACAGAGTAAACAAATTGATTTCTAGATCATCTACATAAATACTACTACATAAATAGTAAGATGCATAGAAAGACTAAATAAATAGCTAAGCATATAAAATAACACGCTAGGCACAATACAAAGAAGGAAGACATATATTCTAATAGCATTATTTTCTGGTAAAATAGTGAAAAAAGTGTACAATGAATAGGAACAAAAGGATTGAGTGACAAGTCATGCTTAATTAAAGGTAGAGAGGCCTGTTGATTAGGAAAAGAGCATTAGTCTAAAAATTGTATGCTACCTTGCTTGTTTCACTGTTTTTGAATCCTTTTTCAAGTATTTGTAGTAGCTGTTTTTTCTTCACTGCATTTTCAGGTTCAAAAACATAAAATAGGCATTCCAGCATCTTTTGACAGTTCCTTCAGAATAATTGAGGTAAAAAATATTCGTGAATTGATCTTCAAATATGCTTAGACATAGAAAAGAACAATCATATGTTAGGCCCGAAATATTTCCCATTACATCTGACATTCAGGCATCATGATCAAAATTCTCCTTCAGTCTCAAAAAGAGGAAGTGGATAAACTAGGTTCTCAGTCTAGTCAACGATGAATCATGCTAAGGAAATACTATGAAGATGTATTGGTAATATTTTTTATAAAATAAAGTCATGTCAAAATGTTGCTTAGGGAATTTCTTACTCTGAATCGTTCATATATTCATTGTCCGAAAAGTTTTGAAATTTCTCTTCAAATTTTAGTCTCAAAATACGGTTGTTAACTTTAATGATGCGGTTTACTTTTACTCCCATAATGCCATATGTTTTGAAGTCCCATGTACAAAAACGTGATAGAATCAGTTCATAGCATGCATTAAACCTGTATGAGAACATATAATATACAGAAAAACAAGTTTCCTTAAAAATGCGAAGAAAGTAATTACTTATTGATAAAATATACTCTATATTTTGTTTTGCTAAAGATATCATATAGAAGCCTACTTCAGTTTTTAAATGTGTTTAGACATAAAATAATGATTTATGATATATACTCAATTATTATATGTTTGGTTTGAATGAGAAATATTTGTTGGGAAATTTTCACTACTGAAACACTTTTATGACTATGGTGAAATTATTTCTGGCCTCTTTTTTATTGGTATTCTTTGTCTTCTTTGATGCTTCCTTTTCCTTTGATAGATTTTCTTAGTGCTAAATTGACCAAGGAGCCTCTTCTCATATTTCAATGAACATTATTACTAGGAAAAATATTTTTTGAGTAAGGCAGGGAGTTTTGGGTAACACCCTGAGGTGTTCAGGGGACAGTTCAGGAAGTCACTCCCGAGGGTGCCAAGGAAACAATGTGTAGTACACCAAGAACCTAACTGGTTCTTGCAAGGTCTCATGCAAGGCAAGTGCTTTATGCTCTGTATTATCTCTCCAGCCCTTACCTAGATTACTTCATTAGTCATCATGTATAAATAGATTATATAACTTGTAATATCTACTAAAAAATTCCAACACCTTCTCCCAGATGACTTTCTACCCAGTTTAGGTGGATAGACTCTGGTTTGAATATCCAAAATCAAGCAGATTCACTTATAAATTTAATAGACCTTCCAAAACTAATTCAAAACATGCCCCTAAACATACTCCTTAGTGTTTTTCATCTGACTATGTGGAATCACCATCTAGCTAGTAAGTTAGGTCAAAGGCCTGGGAACAAACTGTCTTCCTCCCCTATTTCTATTTATTTAACAAGTTTTTCGGACTTGACATATAAAATATATTGTGGCTATGATCTATTTTATTCTTTACCACTGTTATTAATTATCGTAATCCAAATCAGTACCCTATCTATTAAATTGCTGCAATAACTTTATATTTAGGGATGTAGAAATGAAAAGGATTGGGTCCCTACCTCACTGAGCCATATTAAAATCATGCTATAAGGAAAGGTTTTTAGTAAGGAGGTGACAGGGGACAACTTAAAGTCTCAAGTACGACTTTCCAGAGAAAAAGCTAAGAACGGGCCAGTTGCTATGCACTCAGAAACAAAATTTGAGTCTTGTTCTCTGCTGCCCTCACCTGACCATACTCAAAATAATTCTGGTTTTAGAGTTGCACACAATCTAGTTTAAGATGAGACTTCAAAATGGATTGATTTGGGAAGGAAATTAAATGATTCTGTTTGGAATAAATTTGCCCTTGATGAATTTTTTGCTTCTCAAATGCAAAATCAATGAAAGCATGAACAAGGATCAGCGGTGAGCTTCCTGATGATATCTAGATTTAGTTTTTCCTTTTTAGAGCAGCTATCTACCTTTCTCACTGGCAAAGGATGCAGTGGTACGGTTAGGAGAGGCCACATTTCTCCTGCCTTATTTTGATATGGGACGAGAAATGTGGCCTCTGTTGACAAACACTTGCAAGGCCTTCGATTACAAAACTGGGTGGGGAGAAAGAGAGAAGCGAACTAGAAGTGACAGTCATGGAGGATCTTGAGGACTTTGGTGGTGGGGAAGGTGCAGTAACTGTGTACATAAAATCATAAATGTTAACACTATCATAACAGTGTTACCTAAACTATAATAATAATAAGAAAAATATGCACAATAAGCTTCTTTTGGCACTTTTTTGTTTTTGTTTTTGGGGGTTATACACAGAAGTTCTCAGAGTTTATTCTTGGCTCTGTGTTCAGAAACTGCTCCTGGCAGGCTCGGGGGACCATATGGGATACGGGGAATAAGCCCGGGCCCAACCCAGGTTGGCCGCATGCAGGGCATATGCCCTACCACTGTGCTACCCCTTGGCCCCTACTGGCACATTAATTGGGATTTCAATTGCCTGCATCTCAATATGGGATGAGTAGTTCCTTTTTATATTATGACATTTTTATTTCCTTCTCTTATAGTTCCAAGGTAAAATATTTATTTAAAAATCTCCTTCAAGTTTTCCCACTTTAGAAACCATTTTAAAAATCCCATTCTACTTCAAATTCTCTTTTCCAAACCTACAATTATCCTAGAACTTACTATGATTTTGTTATTATAGTCTCCCACAATAGATGCAAATTTTCTTTGAATTATTCTTAGCATAGAATCTGGGCCATAGCAAATGCTCAGGTAAAAGAATGTGAGCAAGTGAATAAAGCAAAAAAAAAGTCCCAAAGATGATTGAATGCACTCTCTCTCTTCATTAAGTTTATAAACCAAAGGAACAGTAAATTAATATGGTAGATACAAGAAAAATTATAAAAGTGTTTAAGACAAGAGACACAACTCAGTACTATAAAGATTCAAAAAGAACTATCTGATAGAGATGACAAGAAAATCTCTCACAAAAGAATGGCTTTCCATGATGGCCTTGAAGATTTTGACAGGCAATGATGGAGTGAGGGCAAAGGGGGATGCAAGGCATTCTGGGAGAAGATAATAGAACAAACAAAACCACTTATGTGGTGGTTCGCCTGGAATGTTCTAAGAGTCGTGAGGCACACACTGCTGAGTCTGAAGGGGATTGATAAGGAGTTAGAAAAGTTTAGAGACCATAGAGTGAAGGACAAGATGTCAGGGTGAAGAGTTAGAATGTGATCTGGAAGGCAAATTGCTAGATGAGGCCTTTGTTTTGTTTTTAACAGTCTAGGAAGCTTGCCAGTAGGGAACATAGAAGAAACTTAGGTCTTCTTACTGATTCACAAGCAAAGACCAAGTGCCTACACAGGCAGACACTGAGTTAAATATTGTAGCCATAGTCTGTTGGGAAGGTTCTGAGGGCCCCATGGTGCAGGACACTGGAGTCACAATACAGAGGAAAGCATGAACCTGAGAGAGATATCAGTGAGGAAACCTTACGGATCTTGACCTAACCATGGATATGGAGATTAAAGGAGATATGAAGTCAAGAATGCTTTAGAGGCTGGAAAGCTCAAGTGGTAGAATACCTATCAGCAGGTGCAAAGGCTTTATGAACGGGTTTGGCTCTATTGGAAAACCATGTTTCAAGGCTGGAAAGACTGAGTCTGTCATGTGTCTGACCTAGGTTCAATCCCAGGCACCACAGATGGTCCTGGCACCACACAGCAGTCAGTGCTCAGAGTCTGTTTCTGGCATGACCTCGTTGGTTCGTGGGGGAAATACAGAGGGTTGATGATTAAGCCAGGGTTAGCCAGGCAAGGCAAGCACCTTACTTGCTATACTTGCCCTCTCTAAAGTTGGTATATCTTAACATACATAAGAGGTCAAGCATGTAGTGTATTAAAAGGAAAAATGTTCTTAAACTTTTGTAAAATTTTTAATCTTATTTTCTCCTTAAAATAGTGCCGGGGCATTATTAAAACCAAATAAAAGGCAGGAAAAGATGGGTCAAACACATGATTTACATGCAGACCTAGGTTTAATCCTGTGCACAGCCTGGTCTCCCAAGTATAGCACTGAGAGTAGATAACTGCAAGGATTGCAGACTATGTCCCCATCAAAAATCCAAGATAAAATAATAAAATAAAAGCAACCAAACTACTGTTATACTTATCAAAATCCATCAAAGCTATTAGGCTGACAGTGTTACCTAAATAGTTTTTTTTAATTCCATTTTGCTTTTACATCCTGTCTCCCGCCACTAATTTACTAATCATGTTTCAATAATATAAGAGACATAAATAGCATTTATACTAAAAATAATTTTGTTTGCACTTAAGTGGAAGATTAAACATTTCCATGCACTCTGCAGAGACATTCCATTCAACTTTTGCACTTAAAAAAATCAAGGGCCTCATTTAATAAGACTTGAGAGGAATATCCTTTATATATTTAATATAAAAATTACATATTGTGGTTAAGAAAATAGTGGTAGCTGATGGAAAATGGAATTTACTGATACAGAAGATCTTTTTAAAAGTTTCTCTCTTCACTACAGAATATCTCATAGTTTCCCAGTAAAGTTTTCCTTCTTACTGAAAAACTTTGACTCACACAAGGGAGTGAGAGCCACATGTAATAGAAATCAGGGACTTGGTCATAACAATAACACACTTTTCTTCCTAAAGGGTTTCTGAAAATATGCATTTTACTTCATAAGAATCAGTTTTTATCTCAATACTGACTGCAAGTAAAATAATATCCCAGGGAGACATACCAAGTCCATTCTAAAGCTATATGTGTTTGTTTCTTAAGTTCTCTTAAAAGAGTTTGTATTATGTATAAGATTTAAGACGATTTTAAGCTTGCTCATTAACTTCTAACGTTGGAAAAAATAAGAGCTGAAATGTGAAAGAGATAAGTAGTTATTATTTTTCTAAAGGTCTTGGTGTTTTTTAATTTAGAATTATATTTTGTTTTCATTTCTAGTTGAAGCAACACTTCCTTTTGCTAGGCTTTCATTCTGAAGTTTGGATGCCTGTTTCCTGCTTAAACTACTCTCCATTTTTTTCTAAATAAGTTTTTTTCCCCCAAATAGCTGCTTTAAACATATATGTAACTTCATTTTAGCCCATTGGGCCATGCATACCCTGACTTTAAATAGCTCTAGATAGCGTAAATAGGTTAAATATCTTAAACAGCTCTTTGACTTTGTTATGTAGCCACAGAAAATATGCTACACATCCTCCTATGAAGTATGTAACCTGCTGCTATTATTTTTACTTTGGTACTTCTTAGTTTTAGCTTCTCATATAATAGAATCCACAATTTATATGAAGTCCAAAACTAAACAGATTAATGTGAATAAATTAGTAATTTATCATAAACTTTTTAAAATTATATTCTGCTATTGGGATAAGGGAAATTGAGTAAAGGACAATAAAATACCATTAGAAGGTTTTCTTTTCCTCTTTTTTTTGTCAAAACCTGCAGTGTTCAGAGACTATTCCCATTTCTGTGTTCAGGGGTGACTACTAATACCACTAATTAATGGTGCATCAGATACCATATGTGGTACTAGAACTTTGAATCTAGTCAGTCTCAGTCAAGGCAAGAGGATTAACATCTGTACTACCTCTCAAGTCCCAGTAGGCTACTGAGGATACTCCATGGCAATGTTAAGAGAAATATGTAAATGTTTAAATGGATGAGTCAATATTTGGTAAAAAAAAATTTTAAATTCTTAAAAATTCAGAAATGTCTAAAAATGGAGAATCTTAAGATTTTAAACATTGATTACCTTGATAGTTGATAAAATAATTTTTCAGTATATGACTAAATTTCAAAGAGATTTACCAGTCATCAGAATGAGTGCCTTCTTCAAAGTGGATATTTCCCACACTCTCCAGCTCAGTTAACAAAAATGAGACCAATAAGTCATGACTTTTCTTCTTCTGATTTACTTCCATATGATGACCTGCTTCAATTCTACTTAAGAAAAATATAAAGCTACTAAAGTGATGTAAAAAATTACATTACCTCAAATTTTGTTAACATCAGAGTAAGTGAATATAAAAATACTAGCATAACAAATTTTAGTATTTAGGCAAGTCACAACCTTTCTATGCTGAAAGTTATTAGTAAAATGGCAATATTATTACTTGTAATAAATATTCTTACACCCAATAAAGACTTTGTTGAGAAATAAATGTGAAACACCTATTTATAAGGACCTTAGCAGAGTTTGGTAGAGTAAAGACCAAGAGCCAAATAAATGTCACGTTGTTATAGAGTATTATCAAAGAGCTAACTAAATTTATTCACTTAATACCTCGTAAATAAAAAGAAACACTCATTAAGCCATACTACTTTATAATTTCAGTTGAGATTCAACACCTTTGGGCAAATTTCCACATACGTAGCAGATCTAAAATTTTTACTTTGCAAAAGCAGTGAAGTGACTAAAAACAACCAAGGCAGAATTTACTGTTATCTAACTATATGCTTTCTTTGAATCAACAATGTATATTTCTATCAGAAATTGAAGTGGAAACACACTTCATGTTCTCCATTATTATAATTGTTTCCACTTCCAAAGAAGAAAAGTGAGTTCAACTGAAAACCTAGGACATTCTGTTCTCTCATGCTTCACATTTGGACAATTAGATAATTCATTAAACATACTCATCTAGCTTTTTGTTCCAGAATGCTATCCTTTCATTCAAGGCATTTAGTTTGGCCAATATCTTCTTCTGAGGCAATGAGTCTTCTGTCTCAGTTTCATAATTCTTTGTTTTTTCAAGTACAGATCCCTTGCTACTATTGGATTTAATATTGTGCCAGTAGACATATCCCCTGAGTTCAGTCATTTCTTGTTCCAACTGTGAAATCAATGTAGTACAGTTAAACTTTTTAGTGAGTCCTAGGAAATATATAGCTAATGTAAATAAACAAGGCAGAAACTTGGTAATAGTCCAGACTCTATAGGAATGTAACTACAACTTTGGTTAGCCAATTTCTCGTGACCAAGTGAAAGATACTCTGAGGTTAAATAATCTTATCAATATCATTTTGTATTGAAATACAAGTTAGTGGGGCCCGGGAGATAGCATGGAGGTAAGGCATTTACCTTTCATGCAAAAGGTCATCGGTTCGAATCCCGGTGCCCCATATGGTCCCCCGTGCCTGCCAGGAGCAATTTCTGAGCATGGAGCCAGGAGGAACCCCTGAGCACTGCCGGGTGTGACCCAAAAACCAAAAAAAAAAAAAAAAAAAAAAAAAAAAAAAAAAAAAAAAAAAAAAAAAAAAAAAAAAAAAAAAAAAAAAA
>PVKC010036587.1:0-13319 GCA_004027635.1 Crocidura indochinensis
AGTCTAACCAGGTTCTATCCACAGCATTACATTTGATCCCATGAGTACCTCCAAGAGTGATCCTGGATCCTCTGCCAGGATTTAGCCCTGAAAACTGCCAGGTGTGTCCCAAGAAACAAACAAAAGAAAAAAGGAAAGGAAAAGAAAATATAATTCTATTCATGAATCAATCATGTATGGTAAATACCTCCATGGGACTGGAAGCAACTTATGGAATTTACTGCAGTAAAACTGGGCAACAAGAGGGGAAATAATTTAAGATGAAAACATTTTTTTTAATCCTTGTGCTCAAGAATTATTCCTGATTCTTTGCTCTGGGATCATTTCTGGCTGGGCTCAGGGGAGCACCACATAATACCAGGGATTAAACCCCGGTTTGCTACACGCAGGCTGTATCAACTGTACTTATATTGCTCTCACCCATTTTGATACAATTCATAAAAATCATTCTAATAAATTAAAAATCTTGTTAGCATAAAATAAAAATACTAATTCAATATTCAATATTATATTTAATGGTAGATTACTTGGCATATTCTCATTAAGTAAGAAGTGCAAAACAGGAGCACTTCTCAACACATATTTTACTAGAGGTGATAATCAACTCAAAGGATTTTTAAAAATCTTATCTTGACAATGAAGAAACTACATGTCATTTTGTACAGATTATTTATTGAATTCATCGAACAACCAATCATCAGATAAAAATAATTATTACAAGAGTTAAAATATCAATAACCATACATAAGATCTCTCAGTAATACCAAACATTTCCAAAGAATAAGAAATGTAGGGGCTGGAAAGATAGCACAGAGGTAGGGCATTTGCCTTGCAAATGGCCAATTCTGGACTGACCTGGGTTAGATCCCCAGTATCCCATATGATCCCGGAGCCTGCCAAGATCGATTTCTGAGTGCAGTACCAGGAATAAACCCTGAGTGATGTTGGTTGTGGCCTGAAAATAAACAAACAACAACAACAACAATAAAAGAATAAGAAATGTAAAACATATATAAAAAGAAAATATTAAATTCTTGCAAAATAACCCAATATTAAATCAAGTGATTCATTAATATCTTGGTTAAATGTATATTCATTATCAACTTTTTTTTTAAAAAAACAGAATTTCCCATTTTATTTCTTGTTGCTATTAAGGGATTCTTTTTTTTTTTTTGGTTGGTTGGTTTTGGTTTTGGGGTCACTCCTAGCAACACTCAGGGGTTACTCCTGGCTCTGTGCTAAGAAATCACTCCTGGCAATCTTGGGGAACCATATGGGATGCCTGGATCGACTGCTGCATCGAAAACAAATGCCTTACCACTGTGCTATCTCTCTGGCTGATATCAAAGGAATTCTTAAAACTATTCACATGTATTAAAAGATAAAGTTGTGATAAAACTTGTTGCTGTTTAAAAAATGATGCCAGCAAAACGTTAACAAAATAAAATGAGAATAAAAAATGTTGAAACTTGCATATTTGATTTATTGTTTCCAATTTTAATCTCTTAACATCTGCTTTGGTATTGATTTGCAAAACTTTGTTTCATATTTTTATTTATAAAATAAATGAAAATTAAATAAATGTGAAAATTTTTCTGATTTTTCTTGCCTTTTTGTTGACTGCTTTTATTTATTTTATATAGCAAGCATTTTCGTTTTAATGTAACCAAATTTCCGCTTGCGTTTTAGCTTATTGGGTTTTGATTATGCTTACTAATGTATTCCCTATGCTGAGATTACAAAGTTAATGTCCTTATAAAAAGATTCTATGATTTAAATGTTTAATATATCCTACATCCATTCCTAATTAATAAGTGAAGTATTAGATTTTAGACTTGGCGTTATGTTGGTTTCTGTAAGATTCCTTTCTCTAACTTAAAGAGAATTCAAGTAATCTCAGCATTATCTTTTGGAATATTTGAAAAAAAATTTTCTATTTAAAAATCTGAGCTATATACTTTTACTAAATTTCAGTTATTAATATCTGTATTTTTAGTATGTTTTGAAATATTTTCTGTAGTCAATAGAACATTTTGTTTTGTACAATACCATGATTTTCTTCCAAAATATTACTCAAATATTAAATATATAGGTGCATATATGTATTATTCACATGTATTCTTCAAATTATATAGCTATTAGTCTAATCAAAAGTTCACTTTTATTTGTTCGGGGGCCACACCTGGAGGTGCACTCAGAAATCACTCTTGGCAGGATCAGGGGATCGATCATAAAGGATGTGAGAGATCTTACCTAGGTTGGCCATGTGCATGGCAAGTGTTCTACCTGCTGTACCATTACTCTGGTCCTGTAAAATACTTTTTCTGATTAGTCTCTCTGTTTGTTTACTTATGTAGAAACTATATGTCAACATTTTGGGGATACTTTTTCAATGGGTTTCCCTGGAAGTTTTTTGTTCTTCTATATTTCTAAGATTTAATGAGATAAATACTTAGTTCTTTTGTTATTTAGTGCTTCCAATGACATAGACTTATTAGTCCCCTTTCTTGACAGAGCTTTTTACTGACCTATATACATTTTTTTTTCAGGTAATTTCCCAGCTTTTCTGAATATAATTAGCAATCTAGGTTGACTGATTAAAAAAATCTGGAACTTTTCACATTTGAAAAGATTAGATTTTACTGTTCTACAAAGTAAGTCATGGCTCAGGAGCAATAGCACAGCATGATAAGGTGTTTACCTTGCATGTGGCCAACCAGAATTCAATCCTCAGCATGCCATATGGTACTCCGAAGCCCACAGGAATGATTTCTGAGTGAAGAGCCACTCGTAACCCCTGAATACTGCCTGGTGTCGTCCAAAAACCAAAAAGAAAAAAAATTAAATTATTATACACTGTGACACAACAGTTGCTTCAAAAAAGAAAAAGAAAACTGTGACTGTCAGTCAAATTCTCCAACTCTCCCTAATGACAGTTTTCAGTCAACCATACATAAAAACTCTACATTATTTTGGCTTTTGATATAATCATTTGAGCATAGTTTTGAATTCACTACCCATTAAAGCTTCCATCTTGTTTATCATTTGATATGGGCACCTTAACTACTTTATTTATTTTTCTTTATTTGCTATACTTTTTGCCCTTTTCTTTTTCTCAAAGATCACAGAAAAGGGACTTCTAGACACATAAGGGAACCAGGAATTGAACTCCTGACCTCCTGATTCCAGTCTGTGCTTCCAGGCTCTTCTTGCTAATAATTTACATCATAGAGTTGTCAGGATTGCCTTTGTCAGATAGATAGTATTAAAGCCTGCCCTGTTAGCCTCATGATTGCTGGCTAGGTGCTTAAAGTCACTGAATCATCTTTATCATCCATTACTGGTGTTTTTGTTTTAAATTTATTAGTTTTCTTGGACAAAATTTGTGAACTAAAAAAAAATTGGAGATATAAAAATCTGAAGGTGCTTCCATGATAATGACTGTGATTAAAAAAATTTTTATCAACTCACCAGACAGTTGTTGCAGTGAATCAGACCTATCTGAGAGCTCACATAAAAATTATCTGGGTTTGCATTATTTATTCCTATGTAATTTTAATTATGAACATTAAAATTATCAATGTACTTTCCTTTTTACCCTTTGCAATTTTTTTTTCTTTACTGAGGATTCTCAGTAAAGAATGGTCCATTAGATATTTCAGGAAGACTTGTTTCTCAACTAAACTATCTAATAGAAATGTTTCATTAGACGTTAAAGGAAGGAATCAAGGTTTCATTTCTTATTGCCAGGAAACCCTGTCTTTCTAACTTTTAAAGTTAAATAGGGATCTTATTATCAAAGCCAACAACCTGAAACATAAAATAATTGTATAACTATTCCTCAATAAAAAAGAATATTTTCTCTTCACAAAGGGATAAGCTGTATATTTATGGATTTTCCTTTGTTTTTAGTTTTTTATTTTTCAGGATAAAACTAGCAACAAAACAAATAAATAGAGCAAGTGCTCAGGGCTTATTCTGGGCTTGGTGCTTAGGTGTCATTCATGGTAGGACTTGGAGTACCATATGCCTATAGGGACTGGGTTTTACTGCATGAAAGGCAAGCGTTTTACTATTATCTTAAGGGCTAAGGTACAGTTTTATAACTAATCTCCAATTGAAAATGAGATTCAAACTCCACACTTTCCAATCATTTTATTTTATTAGAAATAATTCTAGGGGCCCGGGAGATAGTATGGAGGTAAGTCGTTTGTCTTTCATGCAAAAGGTCATCAGTTTGAATCCCAGTGCCCCATATGGTCCCCCGTGCCTGCCAGGAGCAATTTCTGAGCATGGGGCCAGGAGTAACCCCTGAGCACTGCCAGGTGTGACCCAAAAACAAAAAAAACAAACAAACAAAAAAAGAAATAATTCTAGACTGATAGAAGACCTTGAAAATGGTAGAAAACTGAATGAATAAATTTGCTTTTACCTTCTCACAAACTACTCTAAAAAAAGCCACATGAGTGTTTAAAGATGTGTAAATAAGCAAGGTAAATACAGGTCAGATGTTAACTATGAAATGATGGAAATTATATGATCAGAAGCAAATAAAGGAATCAATGAGAATGAGTGGAAGAAATAGAATACCAGTTTCAAATACAGGCAGAGGGTGGGTGAGGAGGGAAATGGGGGGCATTGGTGGTGGTAAGGTTGCACTGTTGAAGGGGTGGTGTTCTTTTTTTTTTTTTTCTATAACTGAAAACCAACTACAAACATGTTTGCAATTATGGTGCTTAAATAAAAATATTATTTAAAAAAAAAAGAATGAATCTTAAGAAGGCAGCTAGGATGGAAAAAATGTAAACAACAGGGCCTGAGAGACAGTACATAGGTTAAGGCACTGGTTTTGCATGCTAAGGACAATGGCAATAGCTAATGACCCAGCAACACATATAGCCCCTGAGCACCACCTGTTGTGGCTCCTTACCAGTGGTCCAGGATTGGCACCTAAGTAGTGAATCAGATGTATTTATTCCCTGAGCATTGAATCAGTCATAGCCTCTGAGCACTACACAATCTCCAGAAGACTCCAAAGTTAGTGACACTCAGTTCTTCTTCAAATAAGTAAAGGTGAGAAAGTTAAAATATGGAGGAATATAAGGCCTCCCAATTCTTATCACAGGCTGTGTTCTTCACACTGACTGTATAGAAAGAGGAGGTACAGTAAATTCACCCCATATACACCTCAACCCAGACCCTTGCCTGGTCTGTATTGAGAATTTAGGGGACAAAAAAGAAATATGGAGGAATGCCTGAATCCTTTGAAGAAACAGTCAACATATAGAGATTTAATCCTACCACAACTGTCCTTTCCTCACCTCTACAAGGGATGGTACTTTATTTTCTAAAGAGGGTAAAACACACAATCTATGAAAGAGATAATAAAGCACAGGTGAATAGAAAGTTGCACATTAAAGTAGGGAGGCTAAACTTACATGTGGAAGGCACTAATATTCCTTTGCAAATATTCTTCAAAATAAAAAATAATTATATGAATTTAGCAAGAGTGACAATAATGGAAAGAAAACAAAAAAATTTCTAAATTAATTTCTAAAATCATTGCAATTACCAAGTGTTTAGTCCTTAAATAAATAAGGAATTTCAACAAATAATAATTTTTTTTGGTTTTTCGGCCACACCCGTTTCATGCTCAGGGGTTACTCTTGGTTAAGGGCTCAGAAATTGCCCCTGGCTTGGGGGGACCATATGGGACGCCGGGGGATTGAACCATGGTCCTTCCTTGGCTAGCACTTTCAAGGCAGACACCTTACCTCTAGCGCCACCTCGCTGGCCCCGGAATTTCAACAAATAACTTGACACTTAAATTCAAAACTTAGAAGAACCAAATCATTTCGCTTAAACCATCAGTTCTTACATTCAATTATATAAAAAAAAATAGAGACTGAAGAATCCTATATTAAAAATTTAATTAGTAATTAAAAATACTTAAATAAAAAAAAGAATAACAAAAATCTCAACTTTATGACAGATTTATTACAACCCTGAACTCTTTTAGGACACACAAAATATCATTCGTATTGCTTGTTTAAAAAATCACTTAAAAAGAGCAAAAAAATGTGTATCCCTACAAGCCAAATGGTATCCTTATTAATAAAATAGGAAAGTTGAATTGTTAGTGTTTTATCTCTAATTCAGGTTCTTTTTTGGGGGAGCATACCTGGTGACACTCAGGGGTTACTCTTGGCTATGTGTTCAGAAATCGCTTCTGGCTTGGGGGACAATATGGGACTCTGGGGGATCAAACCAAGCTCCCTCCTAGGTTAATGCGGGGCAAGGAAAACACCCAACTGCTTGCACCACCTCTCCAGCCCCTTAATTCAGCTTCTAAAAAAATATACAAGATGTTTTATTTTTGGTTTTTTTTTGGGGGGGGGTGGGTTTTTGGGTCACACCTGGCAGCATTCAGAGGTTACTCCTGGCTTTGTGCTCAGAAATCGTCTCTGGAAGGCTCGAGGGACCATATGGATGCTGGGAATAGAACCAGGTTTAGTTCTGTGTTGGTCGTGTGCAAGGCAAAAGCCCTACCACCATGCTATCATTCTGGTCCATGCAAGATGTTTGAATCATGGGGAAAATCTCTGCATATGAGCCTGTTAAAAAGCAGCTAAGTAAGCATATTTTATAAATAAAATACTCAAGATAAATCAATAAAACAATTCAATTCCCAGCACCCTCTGTTCCCTAATTATCACCTGGAGCATCCCTGACCACAGTAGTAGCCTCTGAGCAGTGTTGTGATCAGGGCTTACTTACTGTGGGATTGTTTACTTGGCTTTGTGCTCTGGGATCACTACTGAGCATAGTTTGGTCACTTGATGCTGACACATATTTTATATCAAAATTAATTTAACAACACATTTTAGAGTAGACATTTTCTCTGGTTTTACTTCTTTAAATTTTTTAAATATATTTTCCAGTTCTTTGGCTACACCCAGCTATGCTCCGGTCTTAATCTTATCTTAGTGTTCAAGGTTATTCTGTGAGACTCAGGAGGACTAGAGGTGGTATATGGATGAACCTGGATTGGTCACATTCAAGAGGGCATGTGTCTTTTCTGCTGTGTTATCTCAGGCCATTGGCATTCTTATAGATCCCCATTGTCCATTCTCTATGTCACCTTGCAAATTATGCTTATTCATTTGGGCCACTTCTTGAAGGTCAGAAGTAGGTTTCTCCTAGATCAGTAACCCAGATTACTCCGGGGTGGTCCCTTGGGGAACAGAAGGCTCTGGGCAACAAATTGTCTAACAACAAAAAAGACTTCTTATTCCTGTCATATTTGCCCTAAATAATGATTTATATTCTTCACTGCTCATGAGGTCTGGTAAGTGTCCTATTTTTATTGTTTCAAGGACCCCCTACAAAATTCTGCTGGTATTTGCCACTTTTAAAAGCAGTACCTGATCCTGTCATTTGCAAAATAGTGCCCTGACCTTCACTCCAGTCCTTTGGGAAGGATGTCTGATTCTCCTCACAAATGCAAATACTTGATTTGGAATGCTTTGTATTACAGATTAAGTCGTCATTATCTTTCATACTCTTTAGGAGACATTTGCTCAGGCTGCCAATTCAATCAAGCCTAAACTATTGAATTGCAAGAGATAATCTCACTCTTTAGACTAGTGAGGTTTCTATGTGCCACTATCATTTTGCAAAACCATTGGATTTGCTCTGATAGAGTTACATCTCATTTAAAAAGGTTCATGTTGGAGATACCCAATTTTTAATAGTATTTTGTGTAAGCTGACTGTATGGGAACAAGCCTCTCTCTAAACTTTTCATTTTTCTGTGACAATTTCTTCCCATTTTCATGCACTTGTATTGGTTCAGGAAGAGATCTGCTTCACATAATATATCACTGAACTATCAACATATCCTAGTTAAGTTACTGATTTATGTATTTTTCCCCTAAGAAGAGTGTAAGCCTTAGGAGATGGTATCATGCAACTACTTATATTACTATTTTTCAACCATTGGTTTCAAGTTCATTACATAGTATTTAGAAAACAATTCTTATGTATTTGTAAATAACTAGGAAATAGCTTTCAACTTTAAGACGGTCAATACCCATTATTTAAGAATTGCTAGCTTTGGTTAATTGTTATTTTCTGGACTATCAAATTTTCCAAGTATTATAGGATTCTTGACATTGCTCATATGGACAGTAATCAAATCTTCCCTCTTTTAGTAAAATATTTAGGATGGTTTTTATCTTCCAGAAGTAGCTAACCAATAATAATATTAGAAAATGATATAAAGAAAATGTTTTACACTAGTCAGTAAAAATAAGTACTCAAAAGGTGTAAGGGTCCATGAAAGTCCACCACCTTTCATGCCAGAGAATGCGATCAGCAAATCAGGTTTATTGATTCCAGCTAGCTGGGTCACTGGGGAAAGCTGAGGGAATTTAGGGAAGTGTCTTTCATAGGTTTAAGGAACCACAGGGAAAGGGTGGGTATACAAAGGAGGGCGCTTGTAGAATGCACCAATCCCTAGTCTAGATTCAAGCACAATGTCCAATCAAATGGTGAGTTTGTCCTTTTTCAAAAAAGGCGGGGAACCTTTGGAGGAGCAAGACGTCCATTCTTTTGCCCAAATATATCACGTTCCTCTTAGGAAGGGTGTTGGCTAATGGTTGTCAGGGCAACAGGCCTTGATGTCTCAAGGTGAAATTCCAGAGCAAAAGGATCAATTTGGTTGTGGAGAAAGGCATAACAGGCATCTATATTTGATCACCTAATATCTTTTTTCATAAATTTTCCTTTAACAATGGGAATTCTAAAAGAGAGATATAAAATGTTCCTAAATGTTTCTGTAAATTTTTAGTGTAGCTTCTCAGAAATTTCTCAGATGTGACTAGTCCCTGATGAATTGTTTGTTCAATGGTATGGCCTGAGGTTTACTGCTTAGCCAGGCTAGCCAATGCTAGAGATAAAGCTCAAGCCCACACACCCAAAGCTGATTTCTCCAGCTTCATTCTGTATATCTTAATTGAGACACTCTCCAAATAGGAAAATGCATTATCCTACCAGGTCAAATAACATTCTGAAACCAAGAATAAGCTCACTTCACACACATTCTTATGTGAAGGTTTTTATAGTAATACACATGCAGGAGAAAAATCCAAACTATTAAATAAATACATTCATATTATATTCAACTCAAGGACAGTGTTTTGAAAGATTTCTTTGTCCTAGACATATTTACATATAGTACCTTTCACATAAAGATAAAAAATGTGTGCATATATGTGCATATGAATAGTTTATTGCTTATTCTTTTTATATTTTTGGATGCAAGGTAGTTTATATTAATCAAAACTTACTTAGAAAGAGAGAATTGAGAGAAAGAGAGGAAATGCATGTGAAAAAGAGTACAAGTGCTTCTCCAGATTGGGGAAGATTGAATCTATGTTAAAAATGTTTAAGTGTGCTTCATGCAGGACAAGTATCCTAAAAATTGTACTATTTTCTCAGGCCCTTTTTTAAAAATCTTATTAAACATTTTATATTTTCCTTAACATTTGTTGTCAATGCCTTCAGTACATTATTCATTTATAAATGGCATTGATTAAAATTAAAAAAATAGAAATATCTCAAAAAAGCACCCAAGAAATAAATATCTCCCTGTAGAGTAAAATCGGGGGATAAAATTCAAAGAATTTAATTTGCATGTGGGATTCTGAGTTCAATCCTTAGCACTGCATACTTCTTTAAGAACTGCAGAATGTGAGTATAGTCCCTCAAAAATAATAATGTTGAGGCCAGAGTGATAGCACTGTCTGCATGAGGTCGACTTGGGTTATCCCCAAGTTAGCCAGGAGTGATTTCAGAATGAAAAGTCAAAAGTAACTTCTAAGCCTCACAAAGTATTAAATAATTAAAAACAATTTTTTAAATTATCTTAAAGAGTTTAAACAGTATCATCTGCTTAGTAATCAACTATTTTAATCAGACTCAAACTTTAATTCAAATGTTTAAAAATGCCATTTTAGGAATTATAATAATTGAACTGATTAACGTGCTTCTTATATTTATTTCAGTTTCTAAAACTCATTTACTGACTATTTTAAATTACATTAAGTCAAAAGTGGGACTGTTGATCCAATAAAGTATTTCAAATCTTGTAAATGGCTTTAGATCCTAAAATCAAACAGTACTAACAAAAAACCTGTTGTTGTTCTAACAACCCTGCTTTAGTAGTTTTTAGCTTATTTTGATGTCTCTAATGCAAATCATGATATTACTATCTATTAAATTAAGAAAAATATTGTAGTTCGTATGTAGCTTAGTAAATAAAATTTAAAAATGAGGATGCAGAAAGCACCTTCTTTTATAACAGTATCTATCAGCAGGTCTTAAATTTTAATACTGAAGGTCTTATTTTATATGTTGTTCTTTTATTTGCCAAAGTCAAGTTCATTGGATGGAGCTGACATAAAGCTTTATAGATATAGGTTGATTTTTATAGATCAGATATGTTTTCTTTCAACTTATACTGAAACGATTTAAACACAGTTAAATGGTGCCATGAAGATATTTTGTCAGTCACTAAATCACAGCCTTTTTTTTTTTTTTTTTTGGTTTTTGGGTCACACCTGGCAGTGCTCAGGGGTTACTCCTGGCTCCATGCTCAGAAATTGCTCCTGGCAGGAACGGGGGACCATATGGGGCACCGGGATTTGAACCGATGACCTTTTGCATGAAAGGCAAATGCCTTACCTCCATGCTATCTCCTGGGCCCCAAATCACAGCCTTTTTGATTTTAGACATATTTTTTTCCTATTTCTTGGGAGTCAAAAACCTGATGGTGCTCAGGAATTACTCCTAATAGGATCTGGAGAATATATGGGGTGTAGGGTGGAGAGGGGCATCAAACTAAAGCTAACTGAATGAAAACTGAGAGCTTTACTTTCTGGAGTCTCACTGAGTCTTATTTCAGGCACTTTCAAATATCTCTTAAGGCCCCTTTCAGTCCTGATCTCCACTGGTTGGTTATTATGGAAAGGTAAAGAACCATTGATTGGCAAACAGCTCTTCTCAATAAGGATCAAGAGGTAGTATGTATCAGTTTCCTTTTCAGCCTGTTGAGATTCCCATACTGATATTGCTGAGTAAGGGCCAAGTGATACATAAAACCTAAAAGGCTCTGTCCTTAAATATGGGGTAACTTCTGCTTTAGGCTTTAGAAGCCGCCTAATTTAATTATCCCCTGTCTTTGGCTTTACTCAGAAAGAAGTCCTCGGCCTTAGGGAAATAAAAATCAGTATAAGAACAAGAGGTGAAGGTAAATCAAAGTGGAGCAGTGGAAAGAAAGGACAGAAGGGATGATCCAAGCAAGAAGTTTCCAAACAGAGATATAAAGCCTTGAAGTGGTGTGTCATGATACTTCTTGTGAACTTCTGAAAAATCTTTCTTTTATCTTTATGAATGTTGGTATTCTGGGCAAACTGTGAAGAATAAAGATTCTCAAATATAAAAAGTGCCTGGCATTGTGCCTTGCACTCTGAGGATGTACAATAAGTTGGACTTTTCTTATATTTCCTCACCATAGAAATAACAAGAGTAGCATATTTTTAAGTGGATGAGAATCTATGAAAAGAAACTCTGTGTGTGTTTGTATGGGAAATATTTAAAGAAATAGAATTCTTTTAAGCCTTCATAAACCCCATTTCAAAAGTGACAGAAATAGATTGCTTGTCCCTCTATGCTTAGTATTTATCCATCTGGAGCAATGGCACCAAAAAAAAAAAAAAAAAAAAAAGGGCGAGGAAACAGTAACAAATGGATAAAAGATTTATAAAAATAAATTATATATATATTGAGGGGCCCGGGAGATAGCATGGAAGTAAGGCGTTTGCCTTTCACGCAAAAGGTCATCGGTTCGAATCCTGGTGCCCCATATGGTCCCCCGTGCCTGTCAGGAGCAATTTCTGAGCATGGAGCCAGGAGTAACCCCTGAGCACTGCCGGGTGTGACCCAAAAGAAAACCAAAAAAAAATTTATATATATATTGAATAGTAAATGCATAAATGATTAAATTTTAGTACTAAAAAGGTTAAGTGCAAAAAAATGTACAGGTAAGGTTCAAACTGGGAGTGGTTTTTTAATAATATTTTTTGTTTGATTTTTGTGTTTTGGGGGGGTTGCACTCAGCAGTGCTCAGTAGTTGCTCCTGGCTCTGCACTCAGAAATCGCTCCTGGCAGGCTTGGGGAACCATATGGGATGCCAGGGATTGAACCTGGGTCCATCTGGTTCAGCTATGTGCAAAGCACACACTCTACTGCTGTGCTATCACTCCAAAGCCCCTTTTATAATGCTGTTTCATGATGTTTGGACATAATTATTTCACATATAAGATACAGAAAGGGTATAGGGAACCATGAGATCTGTGCTTTGCTAAGAGCACCAATTTTGTAGAATGATCAGAAATACAAAACAGATTTGCCTTTACTTTTCTGGCACAAGGGTCTTCCTATCCACATACTCTGCTCTAATATCGGTTGTGTTTTTTCTTTTTTTTTATTTTATTTTTATTTTTGGCCACACCTGGTGACGCTCAGGGGTTACTCCTGGCTATTCGCTCAGAAGTCGCTCCTGGCAGGCATGGGGGACCATATGGGGGACTGGGGGATCAAACCACAGTTCTGTCCTAGGTTAGCGCAGGCAAGGCAGGCACCTTACCTCCAGCGTCACCGCCCGGCCCCCGGTTGTGTTTGTTTTTGCTATTCCCTTGTCCACCAAGTTTTCTCAACTAAATTAGGAAGTTGCCATTAAATTCTTCCCCTCTTCATTCACCCTTCTTACCTTTTAAGGCTTCTCACAAGTCCTATTTACCTATTATTTACTTAATATTATTCCAGTTTTTTGGCCCTGCTGTGCTATACTCTCAACAAATTTTCAATTTATCCTCATTGAGGATTAACTGACAGTCAAAATGTTGAGCAAAGTGCAGATTTAGGATCTTTGAAGAACAAACTCCCAGATACAGAGAAAAAATAGAGAGGAGGTCTTGCTGTGATTACTAGTAGCATGGCCTCATATTTGGTAAACTTTTATTCTCAGGATTAATCCATCTGAATCGACATGACACTGGTTTTGGAAAAAAAGAACGGAGATTTAAGGGACTTTGCTGGTTCTAGGGGATGAGCTGATCCAGATCGACACAAAAGAACTGCAGAAGAGCTTATTTTCTTTTTACTCACAGCATTTCAAACTTGTAATTGGTAAATCAAGCTTTATTCTCGGGCCTAGGTTTTGATACTCTATAAAAGAATTTCTGCCTTGGGGCCGGG
>PVKC010036588.1:0-13198 GCA_004027635.1 Crocidura indochinensis
CGTGTTCATTAAAAAGAAGGAAGCTGGATGAATTGATCCTGAACTCATCAAGAAGTAAGTCACTGAAACAAGGATTTGAGACTAAATGGTTTATGTGTAAGGTGTTCTCAGAAACACAGCAGGAGAATGTAGAACTGGGGTTGTAAAGGAGAGGAAGCAAATAGTTTTGTGCTAATCAATAAATGTTATGCCTTTGGGTAATTACAGCGTAGACCTGGTGAGGAGCTCTTTCTAGAATGCATTTTCAATTTGTTCTTTACAGAATATGAGGACTTGAATAAGTGCCCACTACTCCCCATTTATCATTGGTTGTGACTCTTACCTAAGACATTGATACTTTGGTACTCCCAGTAAAACCCGTCTATGACTGGTCCTGCTCCTATAACCAAAGAAAGCTCCTAGGCAGAGAACTAGAAGTGTATTCATCAAGAAACTATTCATATTTACATGAATATTTAGAATTGAGAGTTTATTGAGAGAGTTGAAAATGTATAGGGATGAGGAACAAAAATGGGGAGTACTTGTTCAGGTCTGAGAACTGATAGTTGGTGTGGAATACCAATGAGCAAAGGCAGGTGTCCAATTGAAACAGATGAAAATAGCAATACATCTTCATTTCTCTTCATTGCTTTTGGATTTTATAATGCTCTCAGTTTCACAAAGATACAGATTTAGATTTATCAGGCTCATTCTATCTTGGGTGAATAATAGGATACATTGAGATATGAAGCATTCTGAACCTACTTAAAATGATAGTTCTCATATTATTTTTAGTAACATAGAGAAATATTTGTTACTTAACATTAAGTGATTAACAAAAAGGTTAGATCCAACATATCTGAGTTTCTACTCAAAAAATGGAAAATTTTTTTGAGAAAGCTGAGTCTTATACTTAAAATTTCTGCTTCCTTAAAAAATTTAAGATTATTTTCTTTTCTTGCGGGGATAAGAGTGTAACACCCATCAGTATTCAGGGGATACTTCTGGCTCAGTACTCAGTCATTAGTCCTGGTGGTGTTCAGGGGATATATGGGATTCCAGGGATCAAACCTGGATTGACCACTTGCGAGACAATTGCTCTATCCTCTGTATTGTTGCTCTCTGACCCAGATTTACATCTTTTTCTAACATGAACTTGTATTCCTTTCATAACTTGTTTCTAAAGTCTTTGAGAAATATTGCCTCTATTTAGTAACAATGACTAAGTTAATTTTGCTCATTTGACCTACCTGAACTTCTGCGCTAGTAATCTACTTAAGTATTATGATCAGGGATCTTAGTTTCCAGGCTGTTAATATAATTAGTACTATTATTTTCATTCCCCATCAAGATCCATATGACTTCCCAGAGTAGTATATTCATATCTAATGGTGCAGTAAAATTCTTGCTGAGACCCAATAGGAACTTAGAAGTTTGGGGGCCAGAGCAATAGCGCAGTGGTAGGGCATTTGCTTTGCACAAGGTCAACATGGGACAGACCCAGGTTAGATCCCCAGCATCCCATATGGTCTCCCGAGCCTGCCAGGAACAATGTTTGAGCACAGAGACTGGAATAACCCCTGAGTGTCACCAGGGGTGGCATAAAAATAAAACAAAAAAAAAGTCAAGCAGACAAATAATAGTTTAGTTTTAAATATATGTATGTGTCATCATGCTGGGGTCTTGGGTTACTTTGTTCAAACCTTTTCTTTAAAAATCTTGCCATTCAGAGTTGCCATGTCTACATTTAGCCAGTGCCATAGATTTGCTCTGTTCTTGAAAGAGATGTAAGCCAAACCATAAAATAAATGTGGGTACCCCAGCCACACAGTTGAGAGGGTGCCCTACCAAAGCCATGACTGCTGCTTCCATCACTGCCAATCACATCACCAATGGCCCTGCTTCACTCACCTACTGCTCTCTGCAGAGACAATAATCAAACAAATCTCTGCAGAGACAATAATCAAACCAATCTCTGCAGAGACAATAATCAAACCAAAATTCCAGGTTTGCCAGTATTTGGACTAACAGCACCAGAACATTTTTGAAGTGAGTTTGAACACCCAACTTCTGGCCTCTGGTACTTCTGGCAGCCCTTGAAAGTGAAAACTTGCCTCCTCCAGGCTGTAGTATAAACAACAGTGCTTGAATTCCTTGAATTGCAGCTACATGACAACTCTGTCTTTGTTTAATACTGCCATCCTTGTAGAAAGACACCAAATTATATTTTATTTGCATCTGAAGCCCCCTCATGTTATTTAAAAAAAGACGTAATAATTATTCGCTAGCAACAAGAGCTTACTAAGCCTTCTGACTTAATGACCTCTTGCGAGATACAAAAATGTTCACAAATTTTCTTTTTGATGTACTCTTTTTTTTTCCAAAATAATTTTGTTCTGACTTATCTGAAAACAAATGTATTATGATCAGTTATGTCAACTATGTGATCCATAGTTTTTAAGTAAGGTAAATTATATTTAAAGGCGAATAAAAAAATAGAATCTTACTGTCCAATTTCCATGCCATAATCATTTTTTAAAAATAAACAAAGAAATAAAACATCTAACATTGAATAAAGACAACTGTCTGAAGAAAGATATGAGGACACAGAGGAAAAGGCAGTCATTAAAGGATAAGTATTCAGAAAAGAGACTTTGGAAGAAATGTACCTTGGATTCAGATTTTAAGCCATTAAGATAGTTTGGAGAGTCCAGGAGTGACTTGGTGGTACAATGCCTACCTTGAAAATGAGGGGGCTACTCAAGTTTGATCCCTGGCCTGTTCAACATGCAACCACATCAGCACTGTGGCATTGTTATTTGAGATCCTTGACTCTTCAATTTAAGTGTGCCTACACTGCATCCAAGCTTGTGACCTTCGGTCACTGCAACAACAAAATAGAAGGGAGGATCCAGAGAAATAAGTCAATGAACTAAGGGCATGCTTTTTATGCAGGATGTTTGTGTTTAATATATTCACCTACTTGGAGAGTCTCACAAACACAGATCCAAGAATGGACCCTGAGCATCATCAGGTGGTATGGACTATCCAGATAAGGAAAGAAGCATGTATTTTAAATTAATTATAAACTTATAATAATTTTCTAAGTACATGTACAATGTCAATGTCAAGGTTTCTTTTATTAGACAGTGAAATCACCAGTAGGATGATAAAAGAGGATGAATGACCAAGTAGAAAAAAATGGCTTGTCTTTAAATCTGATAGGATAAGAACTAAGAAGTAAACGGTGGTGAGATAGGTAGCTATCAGATGGAAGATTTATGTGGCCAATATTAACACCAATAATATGAAGAGTCAGAGGGTTTGACTCATAGTGATCCAGGGAGTAATAGAGAGATTCCAGATTATATTCTTTTCATCTGTGGGAAACTGAGACCACTGGGGTTTTAGTTTTTGACAAGTAGATTTCTATTAGATATTAAAACATTCATTTTTATTCATTTTGTTTGGGGCCACCGCTAACAGTACTCAGGAATCACTCTAGGTGTGGGACCATGTGAGATGTCAGGGATCAAGCTCAGGTTGACCATGTGCAAAGAAAGCACTATACTAACTTGCTTCAGAAACAAAAACATTTTTGAGTAAATTCTTATTTAATTCATTTATGTCATTTATTTTATCCATTTTTATGTCACAAGAAAATGTACTAAAACCAACCAATTTATTTTTTCTTTCATAATAAGTTATCATGACAAGACCCTATTTGAAGGGACCTGGCTTTCCCAGCATAAACTCATGACCCTGTGCTTTGGAATCCTGCCCAAACTTCCTCATTCATAAAAGTGCCTACTGATGTGGTGTATTTGGGAGCAAGAGGGCAGGGGAGGAAGATGCAGACCTCTATACTCAAAATATCTTACTGAAGGGCTCTTAATGCATGGGAATAAGGATAAGTAACTCTTCCCTACATATACTTGCAGATAGTGCCCTTCCATACAGTTTCAATAAATAGCAATTTCTTAGGTCACATCATAATTTGGAAGGTCATTTTTTTAGCATGCCCATTACTGATATAGCCTCACCCTATTGTCTAAATCTTTCCAGGAATGGTGAGTTTCTAAATGACTTTGGTATGGGTCTGACTATAAACTGTACTGTAAGGGTCATCTGAACATTAATAGAAAAGTAAGCTTTATACATGTTTTATTGTATATTGCAAAATCCAATGAGAGCAGAGTTAGAATTTCTATGTTGGCATATTAACATGTGGCATGTAAGTCAGTACAGTTAACTCAGGAGAAGGGTGAGGTTTGTTCAAAGCTATTCTTATAAAAACGTTACATTCTCATCTTCACCTTTAACTCTAGGGCAGAACAGAGTATTGCATATATAAATTATTTATGAATGGGCCCATTAGTTACCTCTCCTTCCTAACAGAGCTGAATACTTCTTTCTCAGGGGAAGATGAACACTAACAGTAAGGGGTCTCTGAATTCTGGTTCACCATCCACTCACTCCAATCAACCCTGACACCTCTTGGGAATACCAGGCAGGTTTCCTGGATCTACCCTGACACCTCCTGGGATTAGCAGGCAGTTTTCCTGGATCTTTAGTACCCTCTAGTGGTTCTAAATTTCAGTGTGAAATTCCCCTAGATTTAACTTTATGCTGAAAATTCAGCCAGCTCTTAGATGAGTGAAAGACATTCTTTCCTTTTACTTCTTCCAAAATGCTAAAAGAGGGGCCAGAGAGGTAGCACAGTAGTAGGATGTTTGTCTTGCAAAAAACCAGGACAGACGGTGGTTTGAATCCCGGCATTCCAGACGGTTCCCAGGGCCTGCTAGGAGTGACTTCTGAGTGCAGAGCCACCCTGAGCCCTGGTGGGTGTGACTTAAAAACAACAACAACAAACTAAAACGCTAAAAGAAAATTTAGGAGTGTCTTATTGATGCTACTCGGGTTCGCCTGGCTTTGAAACTTTTTTCTTTTTTGTTTGTATTTTAATGATCTTTGAAAGCTGTTCACTGTCTACTGGATACTCCAAATGACTTTCCTCTCACCTAAATATATACTTCAATTTGACCTCTCAGCTTGTTTCAGAGTAACCTAACAGTCTGTTTTCTCATTTAAATACTGGCCAGGCCCATCTGATTCCTTAATGAGGAACTGGGTAGGTTTTTCTGATCAAAAACTGCTTAATTCCAGGCACCTGGGGAATCAGTGGGATTGATGCCATCCCTTATGACTTTGGTAGGGAGGTGAACCCAGAGTGCTGTTTGAAATAGACTGATGGTTATTTTTGAATCGATTTGTACAAACCCATGAGAAACTTTCCTATTATAAACAGCCTGTGTTATTGCTGGATCACCTTCATCTGACCCCTGGGAGCTCTAAAGAAAAGCCCATCATCCTCACCTGGCTTCAGTCCAAACCAGACAATTAGGCCACTTGTCAGGAGGAACTGATGGAGGAAAAGGAGTCTATGAGTCCAAAGACAACCTTAATCCCTAAGCTCAAAAGGAAATAATAATGATTTGCTAGACTGGTGCTATGTAGCTCATTGAGTCATTCAATAACTCATATAATGGAGCAATATAATTTATGAGTAAAGCAATGTGATAATCTCCTGATTAAAGATGAGAAAAAGTGGCAGTCAGAGTTAAAGTTCTTCTAAAAAACTTTGTATTAAGGCACCATTTTGTTGTTGTTGTTGTTGTTGTTGTTTGGTGTTACCGCTGAGCTTACTCCTGACTCTGTGTTCAGGGATTATTCATGGCAGGCTCAAAGGACTATATAGGGCTGAAAACCAAACCTGGGTTGACGACAATCAAAGCAAGTGCCATATACACTGTACTATTTTTCCAGGGCTAAGACATGATTAAAAGATACCAGTCCCAAAACAAGTGTCAACTTTCCTCCACCAATGTTCCCATTACTCTCCCATTAGCCAAGACTACCTCCTTCACACGCACATATTTTAAATTCATCGTAACCTGGATCTCATGCTTTAAGTTTTGTTGATTCTATGATTCAGAAATACATACATATCATAACTCCACACTGCCAATGTGTCCTAGATCCTGGTCTCCTGACTCTATTCCTTCCTGCCTCCTCTTCTACTCTACCTCTTTAATTTCTTTCCATCCCTGTCCTTCTTAGTTATATAATCTAGGGACCTGAGTAATACAGCCATCCTCACCTTTGTTACCTTGCATTGCCTTATCCTGTTATTCTATATATAGAACATATAAAATATAAATAAATATATTTATTGTATATAAATAAATATAATATATACAAAATGTATAGAATATATAAACTATAAATATATAGAATATATAAAGGATCATTGGGATCATCTGGTAAAGGTACGTTTTTTAAGATCTCATTAAATATGGAAGTAACAGGGTTAAAATTCAAACGCAGTTCTCATTCTTTAAAACTCATCTCTTTAACCAACCCCTAACTTTTTCTTACTTAATTTATCATTTTCTAAATCATAATTTATTTGAATAATGCCAGCATTTTCCAAAGCATAAAGTGCACAACTCTAAAGATTGGGTTGAACCAGTTTTTATTGACATGACAGCTCCCTAGGGCCAAGAATCTAAGCCTGCCCTAATTCTAAGTTTTAATGTTTAAGGTATTCTGCTTATTCTCCAGCTTCAACAATCCCTAGAAGCTCTTTAGAAACATGCCAGATCTAGCAAATTGCCATCTTCAGGGCTGAAGACTAGAAAACTAGACTTTAGTGCTTCACAAATTTATTTTGCACTCAGACCTGCTGGGAATCTTGCAAAATGCAGAATTTGATTAAGGGGGCTTAGGCAATGGTGCTGAATTATTCTTTTCTAAGAAGTTCCTAAATAATCCATAAATTCAATGCCATGATTTGCAGTTGAAATCACACAGCTTTAGATCAGTAATTTTGAAATGTGAGCCTGCATTCAAATCAAATCATAAGCTTGTTAATAGAAATGTCTAGGCTCTACCCCCCAAATATTTTTATCCAAAAAGTCTTAGGTGAAGCCTGAGAGTATAAATTTCTAGCAAGTCCCCAGTTGATACCAATTCTGCAGTTGGGGAAGAACCTTGGCTTTATCAAAACAGAACACCCCTGCCACCTTTTATTTTATCTTTTAGATAGGGACTCCTGCCTTTTTTCATAGGACCATGAGACACCAATTACTCTGTTGAACCTCATATTTCTGCATATTTCTATAAAATTAAGAAGAGGAGAGGAAAGGATAGGGCCCAGAGGACAAGTGGTCTCAGATGCATTGGTGTAGATAAAAAAGGGACAGAACTAAATATTCAAGCCAAAGTCAACAGCATTAGAATCAAAAGACCCAAACTACAACAATATAAACTTAAAATGGACCTGTAGTACTGCCAGGCTGGGGGCAAAGAGTGGTGGTATAGGATATTCTCTGGGAACATTGGTGAAGGAAGGTTGATTCTGGTTGTGAGTTTGGCCCTGGTTCATTGTATGTCTGAAATCCAGTTATGAATGACTTTGTAAATCACAATGGTTTCAATAAAATAAAAAATGTTAAAACAATCCTTAAATTATATGGGAGGCAGAGAGATAGCACAGCAGTAGGGAGTTTGCCTTGCACAAGGTCAATCCAGGACAGACCCAGGTTTGATCCTTTGAATCCCATGTGGTCCCCAAAGCCTTCCAGGAGCAATTTCTGAGGGAAGAGGGAGGAGTAATCCCTGACCAAAAAAAAAAATCTTTAAATTATACAATAAAACCCAGTAACTTTAGCTTTGCATTTGCATGAGCCCAACACTGTTTTCAAATCCTGCCTTTAGGGTCTTAAAGGACTTCAGAGACCAGAGGCCAAGTCAAAATAAAACCTCTCGACTCACTATACTCAGTGCTATTTACTCTGCATCCTGCTGCCTCTGAAGCACAATCAATTGTCAGCAACCAACCACTGCAGTATTTTTGGTGCGTGCTCCATCTTGAGCCAGCATTGCTGGTGCTTGAATCCCGACCAGACACATATGTCATCAGTACAATCTGTAAAAACACGGTGGCCTCCTACTTCACAGCTCTGTGAAAAGAAGGTTTAGAAAAAGCCAGCCAGCCAAGCTAGCAGGCGTGGTAGAGAGGAAATGCAGCAGCAAGTCGACAAACTGGGACAAAATGATTCAGCACAGAGACTCTGGAGGAAGCTCAAAAAGCAGGATACGGACAACCACTGGCTAGGCAACCCACATTCTGCTGGGCAACTCTGAGAAGATTCTTTGACCACTCTGTATCCAAAGGATTGCTTTCTTTTAAAAAATGTTTAATTGTAGCTTAGGTAATAGGATTTATGTAAAAAATATTACTGCATACCATTACCATCCAAGTGCCTATGACATTTCCTCCCTGACCTTACACCACCTCTATTTTGATTTTTTTAATCCCCAGCAACCCCAAGTCTGTTGACTGACAGTTATGCTTTTGGTGCAAACTGTTTTCTCCCATGGCCACCACCCATGTAAATGTTCTTGGTCACCTATCTATACTCCATGTTTCTTGCAATCAATTGCATCACATCTCCCATCCCCTCCTCTCCAAACTAGAACTCTCAGGTCCAAGTATACAAGATTTATTTCAAGATATATTATGCATATTTCAAGATTCATTAGTAATCGAAAAAAATAAAAAATTAAAAAAAAGAAAGAGAAAAAAAAGATTTATTAGTAATTGGTATTATCCTTATCCTTGATATGATTTTCTATATGCCACTTAAGAAAAACAGGAAATACAAATCTGTCTAGGGATGGAGAAGATCAATTAGTTTCTGTTGCATTACAAATTGCTCAATGCTTATAGTCAAGCAAGAGATAATTTATATTGCTTGTGAGTCATTAGGAAAACATAGAAATATGTATTTTCATGGGTTAGAAACTTGAAACTGACATTCCATAACTCCTGTCATATAGTGATGGTCCAAAAAAGGTCTCATGTCAACCTCCTCCTTGAAAGGAAAAAGATGTGGAGGTTGGGAAGGGAAGACATATGGATCTTCTGCAATCTACCACCAAGGAGTTTTCTTAGACATGGAAACTCTGAACAGATTCAAAAACAAGTAGTTTATTTGTATACTTTGGAAATAAGAGAAATACTGATGGGTGAATAGAGATTGAAACACAGATGAGCAGCCAGGAAAGCTATGTAAGCCAGTAAAGGATCACTCAGGGTTGAATTGTATTGGCAAAGTCAATTTATTGGACATGTACCAATAAATAGTTATGCATCATTTTATGCCTATAATTTATTAAGGAATATTCCCAGGGTCACAGACTCCCTATACTTTTAGTTTCTTGCACTAGCAAAGAAGCTCCAGAGGTTGAAGCTTTCTCTTTACACACACACACACACACACAAATTGCATATCCTAACTGGTAAATTTAGCTACTGTTCATTGAGAAATCAAGGGAGAGAAAAATGAAGATGTCTATTGCTTCTCCTATACTATAATAATTTTTTGTTTGTTTTTTGGGTCACTCTCGGCAGCACTCAGGCATTACTCCTGGCTCTATGCTCAGAAATCCCTCCAGGCAGGCTCAGGGGACCATAAGGGATGCTGGTATTTGAAGCACCAAACTTCTGCATGCAAGGCAAATGTCTTACCTCCATGCTATCTCTTCAGCCCCATAAAGATTTTTTTAATCTAAAATTTAGTCTCTTAAAGAGCTAGAAGTTCCAGCTCACCTCATGAAGCTCACCACAAATAGTGATGAGTTTAGTTAGAGAAATAACTACATTTTGAACTGTCCTAATAATGAGAATATATGAGGGAAATGGAGAGCCTGTCCAGAGTACAGGCATGGGGAGGGTGGGAGGTGGGAGATTTGGGACAATGGTGATGGAAACGTTGCACTGGTGATGAGTGGTGTTCTTTACATGACTGAAACCCAAACACATTTATGTATGTAATCAAGGTGTTAAAATAAAATAAAATTTAAAAAAAACAACAATAAATAAAAACAACTAAAAATAAATAAAAAGATAAAAATTAAAAAAAAATTTAGTCTCTTGAGCAATTTTAAACAAAACATTTTGACTTGATTTGAAATGATTTCTCAGGTCACTTGCTGGCAAAGGTTGACACAATTGATGGTATTATATTCAAGTTGACATGCAACTCATGTAGCAATGTTCTGTGCATCCTTGGAACTTAACCAGCAATGTGAGTGAAAGCCAACTGATAATTGAATCATATCAGCTCTACCAAGACTACCACTCCATCTGAACTATCAACTCAGTAGCAACATCACCAGCCAAACACCAATAGCTTGGCAGCAGAACTGTTTTTTGTTTTTTAGGATAAGTAGGGGTCATGAAAACCTAAGTTTTCAGAAACTTGAAATGGATAAAAAAAAAGTATCTTGAAGGAAAAGCTGGTGTTGGGAAGGAAATAGGAAGGTAAGATGGGATTGAAAGTGTGAGGACTAAAGTGGAGGCTGCCATTTTGAATGCTTGGGGACTGGAGCTTGGAAGGCAATCCTGCACCCTCTCGCAGGTATAGTGAAGAAGACCTGATGGTGAGTTACCATTGTGGAGGTTCCCATAATGGACGCTTGGGGACTAAGGCTTGGAGGGTGATCCTGCACAAGTATAGGGAGAAGACCTGAGGACAGGCCGTCATTGTGGGTGCTTGGGGACTGCAGCTTGGAAGGCGATCCTGCACCATCTTGAAGGTTTAGAAAAAAAAAAGGTTTTAGAGCAGGCTACTGGCTTGGAGGCCACCATTGTGGGAGCTTGAAGACTGCGGCTTAGAAGGTGACCCTGCTCCTTATTGCAGGTATCAGAAGGGAGGAGACTAGAGGGTGGGACCAAACCTCAGTGACCACCGTCATCATCCCCACTTAGGGTGGCACTCCAGAGAAGGGACCCAGCCTCACACTACAGGTGACAAAGTAGGGTTGTGACCCAAAAGCAGAACACTCTAGGCCACCAAATGCAAAGAAATATGGGTAAACCGAGGAAGAAACTAGCAGCCGAGGATATAGAGAGAAATCCTAGCAAGTTTCCAAGTACTCCAAAATGCATGAGCCCAATAGATGAGAACCTAAAAGTGGCAATGAAAGCCATAGCATTAGAAATCAAGGAATCACTAGCCAGCGAGTTCAAGAAATCCAGAGATGAACAAATCAACCAACTCAAAGAAGAACTTTTACTGAAGATGAGAGAAGCCATACAAATGGAATTAACAGAAATAAAAAAGTCTTAGCAAGCAATAATAGCAGAATTAAAGCGATGGAGATCTGCATAGAGGAACTTAAAGAAAAACTACAAACTAAAAATGTCAAAGCCAATAAGTAAATAAGTGGTAAGCATTGGAAGAAAATGTTAGGTGTTTAATGAACAAAGACAAAAGAAATAATCTACAGATTATAGGAATAACAGAGGGGGAGGAAATAAGGAAAGGGGAAGAACAAGTGATGAGGAAAATAATAGCAAAAAGCATTCCCATCCTCTGGAAAGAGCCTCCAGTGCAAATCTAAGAGGCAAAAAGAGTCTCTAATTAAATAGACCCTAGTAAACCAACACCAAGAAATATAGTAATCCAAATGACCAAAAAAAGAGAGAGAGAAAAATGAATTCCTTGAAGAAAAAGGGAGAAAAACCCTCAAGTACAAAGAAAGGGACATATGAATTAAATCAGATTCCCATTTGAAACAATTCAAGCAAGAAGGCAGTGAAATGACATATTTAAACTACTGAATGAAAGATACTTCCAACCTAGAGTCCACTACCCAGCTAAACTCTCATTCATATGGGAACTGGTCTATAGTAGAAAATGTTCCACTTGTGGAAATAAGACAGAGAGGGAGGGTTCAATCACTGTGCTGGAGGTAAGTATTTTAAATGGGAGGAGGAAGTGGTGCTGAAAGGTGGTAAAGAATTATGTGTGATCAGTACCATAACGTGTCCACAAATTAAAATACAATCTTATTTAAAATATCTTCAAAGTGCCTCTTATAGAGGCAGACTGGTAGGTGGGAGGAAAACAGGGTGTGAATGGGGCATTGATGGTGGGAAGTGAACCCTGGTAAAGGGAGTGGTGATGAAACATTGACTACTTGAAACACAATTATGAATAATTTTGTAATTTCAATGTAACTAGAAATAAAAAACATTTGAAATATATCAATACAAGATATAAGTGGAATAGCACTTGCAAAAGAAAATCATGTGGGCCGGGTGGTGGCGCTGGAGATAAGGTGCCTGCGCTAACCTAGGACAGACCGTGGTTCGATCCCCTGGTTTTCCATATGGTCCCCCGTGCCTGCCAGGAGCGACTTCTGAGCGAATAGCTAGGAGTAACCCCTGAGCGTCACCGGGTGTGGCCCAAAAACAAAACAAAAAAAAAATCATGTAAACATTATTTTAAAAAAGCAAGAGAGACTATATTAAACCTATATAAAGAAAAATTTATAGCAAAGATAAAATTAATAGTGATGTAGAAACATACTGATAGAGTTAATCCAACACTGTACTATATACATGCCAGAAAATGGTGATGCAAAATATGTGAAGCAAAAGATGACAAAAAACTAAAAGGATAAAAAAACCAACAAATCCACAATTAAAAATTTAGACTTTGATACCCTCTTTTAGTTTTTTTTTTACAACTAAAGAGAAATAAAAACTATCCAGCAACTCCATTAACCAACAGAATAAAATTAATATCAAAAGAAGGGTCCTTCAACCATGGCAGAACACACATGTTCTTTTCAATTCATTCTAAAAAGACACCAAGATAAATCATTCTCTGTATTATTAAATAAACCTCAACTAATTTAAAAGAACTGTAAAAGTATACTGTTTTATACTGTGAAATCAACCTAGAAGTCAAGCCACACTCCTTTTCTAAATCTATTTCTGCAATGCAGCTGACAAAATAAGCTTACCAACAAGAGTTGATAATTAGACACAAATAACAAATTAAAAAGAAAATATACAAAAAGAAGAACCAGGTATACTCATATTGGACTCTTGAAAGTTTTTTTTTCTTTGAATCAGTACTTCATACTGCATTTCTTCTGGTATTTCAGGAACACGACCACATGCTCAAGACCAGGTTTATGTTCATCATCAGTCATTATATGCCTATAATATAATCAAAGAAAATTCATATAAGAAAAGAGAGGAACTTATCCTCATTCTGCTTCAAAGAACAATGTTAAATATTCTTGCATCTTCAATTTGGAGGGGACAGACCACATTAGGCTAAAAAAAATCTCCAAC
>PVKC010036589.1:0-13179 GCA_004027635.1 Crocidura indochinensis
ATTCGAACCGATGACCTTTTGCATGAAAGGCAAACGCCTTACCTCCATGCTATCTCCCGGGCCCCGTTCCCTCCATTTTTAACTGATATTGGCACTGTGATTACCAGGAGGCATTCAGTCCCTAATTTACAGAAATTTGATGATGGTGAGCAGAAGGACTGCTCATCCACAATGTCTGAGTACTTTCTATGTCCTTGTACTTCTTGAGAAAATGACATCCTCACATTCAGCTAAGGATTGTACGACCTGGCAGATCCACTTAGGTCAGAGGACCTGGATTGAGGGGGAGGGTGGATAGTGGCTCGTTTTCTGCAACATTTCAATGTCCCCAGCAGATTAGAACTGAGCTCTTAGAATCTTAGTGTTTCTTTGCCTTTGTTTACTACGTAGAGGCAATACATACAGTAAGGAACTATAGTGCAGTAAAGCACTATTCCTTGTTTGTTTTTCTTCCTGAAATCCAATCCTATGAGTTCTCTTATAAATAAAAATAAACTACAAGTGACTAGTACCAAACAGAAGATAGTACAAACCAAATAGGAATGTAAAGATATAAGTGAAAAAACTGAATTTCATCACGGAGGACTCAACATGCTTTGTTTTGTTTCAAACCTTGCAAGTAGAATGTCAGAATACTATAAGGTATGTTCTTGTTAAGATTTTTTTTTCACATGGATATTTGAATACTTAAAAAGATTTCAGGAGACATAAAAATTTTCCTCTCCAGATATGTGGATTCTTTCCAGAAAAGAGCATATAGGAATCCAGAGAGATGATACAGCAGATTGGGCACTTGCCTTGCACATGGCTGACTTACATTTGATCCCCAGAACCTTATATTTGATCCCTGGAATCCTAGAACCTTAAGCACCATCAAAAGTGCTCCCTGAAGGGGCTGGGCGGTGGCGCTGGAGGTAAGGTGCCTGCCTTGCCTGCGCTAACCTAGGACGGACCGCTGTTCGATCCCCCGGTTCCCCATATGGTCCCCCCGTGCCTGCCAGGAGCGACTTCTGAGCGCATAGCCAGGAGTAACCCCTGAGCGTCACGGGGTGTGGCCCAAAAACCAAAAAAAAAAAAAAAAGAGTGCTCCCTGAGCACAGAATGAGTAATAAATCCTGAGCACTGCCATGTGTGGTTCATAAACCAAAAAATAAAAGAGAGTATAAGGTAATATTTTCTCAGTCACTCTGCAATGTTTGCTTTGTATTTTGCTAGGGGTTGGCATAATGTAGAGCATTTTCTGAAGTGGAAAGTTTCTGGCATGATTATTGTTTACATAAGTGTCTTTACCTCTAAAGTCTGGACCAAAATACCTTGTAATCTTCTCCTCAAGAGAGACAAAACCCTTTTACTGCTTCTAAACACAGCAACCCCTCCTCCCTACACCCTAGTCCTACCTTTATCACAGAAGAAAAGTTCTAAAACTGCCTGTGAATTCTGGAACCCTCCACCCATTTCCAAAGGCTAGGATAAGTTCTAACTTTTGGGTTTTCTAGCCCTTCAGAAATGTTTGCAAATGAGCCATAGTAAGAGGTCAATAATAAAACTAATAAAGAAAAAAGAATAATTATAACAATCCACTGTAATAAGTTATGTGAAAGTGGTGTTGCTCTCTCTCTCTCTTTCTCTCTCTCTCTCTCTCTCTCTCTCTCTCTCTCTCTCTCTTATTGTAGGTAATAGTTTCCAACCACAGTTGACCACAGGTAACTGAAACCTTGGAAAGTGAAACTGAAGATGGGGGTGGGCTAGCAGATTGATATTATTAAGCTACATCTACGCATCATTTCTTTTCATTCTGCCAAGATGATACGTAAATATCAATCTTGTTATACCACTCCTCAACTCACCCTTCTCTCAATCTCTAGAGAGAAGAGATATGGAAATATCTTTGTGAGAACAATAACAGCACCCATTACCCTCACTGTTAATCCAAAACTGTTCATGTAGACACAAATAGGAAGACACTTAATCAGTCTCCTGGGTATTGGTCATCTGAAAGAGCAATTAAAACTCTTGTCTGGCATTTGAAAAAGGACTAATATCCAATATATGTAAACCACAGGCAAACCTCTATAAAACAAAGAATCTCATCACTACTGGGGAGTACTGGCCTGACACATCTCCAGGAAAGACATACAGATGTCTATCAGACATGGGAGAAAAAAAAGAATGCTCATCCTCACAGATCATCAGGGAAAAGCAAAGCAAAACAACAGTGAGATACCTATTCACCAATGAGAATGGCACACATCAAGACTAGAAATAACAAAGCTGGTTGGGGAATGAAGAAAAAGAAACCCTCATTCACCGATGGTAGGAACATGAGTACAGTGTTTAACCTCTGTGGAAAAGTTGAAAATTTATCAAAAACTTAAATATAGAACGAGCATCTGATCCAGCAACTCTCCAGAATATAACACCTTTCTGCCACCCCCCAAGTTTTTGAATACTCAAAATAAATGTCAAAAGTCACATACTTTCCTGTTGGAGAAGGATCTTCAGGTTGTCACTTCAATTGTTTTAGCTTTAGTTCATAATAACGACTATAGTTAAATCTTAATTCATAGCAATGTATTTTTTCAAGCACACATATATGTAATGTTAGACTTGAATGTATACATTATATTGACCCCTCTTGCACATTTCTCTCTCATACACACCCCTGTTTTCACCAAATGCCTATATATTCTCTGTATCTATGAACTTGGAGGTTTTCTTGTTTTGTTTTTAGATTAATACATAAAATAAATGATGCATGGGGCCTGGGAGATAGCATGGAGGTAAGGCATTTGCCTTTCATGCAAAAGGTCATCGGTTTGAATCCCAGTGCTCCATATGGTCCCCCGTGCCTGCCAGGAGCAATTTCTGAGCATGGAGCCAGGAGTAACTCCTGAGCACTGCCGGGTGTGACACAAAAACCAAAAACAAACAAACAAAAATGATGCAGTGTTTATATATCTCTTTCTGACTTATTCACTGAGCATAGTGCTCTCAAGAGTCTTCCATGTCAGCACAAAAGGCTCTATTTACTTTTTCTTTTTGGCTGAATGATATTCTATTACATGAATACCACAATTTCTTATCCATTTACCCTTTAACATGCATGGGTTTTTCCATACCTTGGCCATTGTGAATAATCGTGAAATGAATCTGGGTGTGTTCACATCTTTTCAAGAGCATTTTTGTTTTCTTTGGATAAATATACAGAAGTAAAACTGATGAGTCATATTGCAAGGTGATTTTTTTTTGAAATTTCATACTATTTTCTATAATGACTACCTATTTATATTTTGTACAACACAAGTTCTGTTTCATCACTTGTCATCAATATTTATTATTTCCTGTCCTTTTATTGTGTTGGGTGCAGACATTTCCAGTGATACTCAGGAATCTCAAGGTACTAGGAATTTAACTCAAGGTCATTCATATGCCACACATGTGTTCTGTCACTTCACTTTTCCTCAACCCTATTACCAAACTTTCTTCTAACAACCATTCAATAGGTATGAGTTGTTTTCTCATTACGGTTTTAACTTGCATTCCTCTGATAACTAATAATAGTCAGCATGTTTTCATGTACCTGTTAGTCATCTATATGAATTATGCAACACTATTAGTTGAGATATACTTATTATTTAAGCAGATTGGGCATTTGCATTGAGTTGTATGAGGTCTTTAATATTTTGGATAATAGCCCTTTATCAGATGCAATGATTTGGAAATAGTTCTTTCATATAATCGGCTACTTTGTTTTTCATTTTGTTGATGGTTTTCTTTGCTGTGCTGAAATATTAAGTTTGATGAGTTACAATTGTTTAATTTTAATTTTGTGACTTATGCCTTGCACATGCTAACCTAGGATGGAACACGGTTCAATCCTCCGGTGTCCCATATGGTCCCCAAGCCAGGAACAATTTCTTTATTTTATTTTATTTTATTTTGGTTTTTGGGCCACACCCGGCAGTGCTCAGGGGTTACTCCTGGCTCCATGCTCACAAATTGCTCCTGGCAGGCACGGGGGACCATATGGGGCACCGGGATTCGAACCGATGACCTTGTGCCTGAAAGGCAAACGCCTTACCTCTATGCTATCTCCCAGGCCCCTACCAGGAGCAATTTCTAAGCACACAGCCAGGAGTAACCCCTGAGCGTCATCAGGTGTGGTCAAAAAAATCCAAAAAAATAAAGAATAAAAAAATAAAAATAATTAGCAAGGGATCAGAACGTTGGCACAGGGCGTAAGACTTCTGCCTTGCGCATGCTAGAGTAGTATGGACCGCAGTTCGATTCCCCCGGCGTCCCATATGGCCCCCCAAGTCAAGAGCGATTTCTGAGAGTATAGACAGGAGTAACCCCTGTGCATAACCGGGTGTGACCCAAAAACCAAAAAAATAAAATAAAATAAAAATGAGCAAGATCTATGTCAATTACGCTTCCTGCTTATGTCCTGAGATTTTTTTTTTTTATGGTTTCAGGTCTTATATTCAAGTCTAATTTTTTTTTCAATCTGTCAGGGAGTTTAAGTCACACCTGGGGTGTCTCAGGGGCCTTTCTTGGCTCTGTCTTCAAAGGTCACTCATGATAGAGCTTGGGTGGGGTGGGGGGACAATATACAGGGCTGAGGTAACCATAATTCAAAAGAAGTCACTTAATCAATTTAGTTCCTTTCCAGATTTCTATAATGCATCTAAATCTAATTATTTTTATTTGTTGTGCAGAATAGTGATTTTTATGCATTTTTATGCAATTTTCCAACAGCATTTGTTGCATACATTGATAAATTGTTCCTTCTTCATTATTAATTCTTGAATCCTGTAACATAAATTAATTAACTGTGTATATGATTTTATTTCTGGGCTCTATCTTGGTCCATTAATCTATATCTGTGGGTTTTGGGGGGGTTGTTTGTTTAGTTTTTATATTGTTTTTTCCTTTCCTTCTTTTTTCTTTTTTTTTGTTTTGCTATTGTTGTGGATGTTACTCTAGATAGTGCCGTGGTCCATGAAGTACCAGATATCTAAGTCAGGACCTAATATATGCTAGGCATGTACTCTAAACTGAGCTGATCTTTATGCCTTATTTTATGTTCATGCTGTTTTAGTCATAATAGTTCAATAACATAGTTTGAGAACAGGTCTCCAGTTTTGTTATTCCTTAAGATCACTCTGTTTTTCCATCATCTTTTTTGGTTCCACATAAATTATAGAAGTGTTTTTTTCTATTTCTGTGGGAACATGTAAATGGGAAGCTGGGAAGAAGATAGAAATAAAAGAGCACATGCCTATTATGTTCAAGATTCTGAGTAATTTCTACCAACTTATGGTTGTTGGGTTGTCTGAGTGCCACTCAGTCAGGGGTGGTATTACGGTCCTCCCATCCACTAGCATCTTTGAAAATGATCCCATAAAAACTGATATTTTGGGTCTTGATGATAATACAATGGATGGGGCATTTGCCTTTCATGTGGCCAGTCTGGTTCAATCCTCAGCACTTTGGCTGTCCCTTGAGTTCAGCAGGAGTGATATGTAAAAGAAGTGTCAGGAGTAAGTCCTTAGAACCTCAGGGTTTGCCCACAAAACAAAAAAATAACTAACCAAAAAAATAACTACAACAAAACAAAAAAGAAAAAATCCTGCCCTTGAAATTTTGATAAAAATTGCATTGAATCTGTACATTGATTTGAGAAGTATGGGAATTTTAGAAATATTAATTCTTCGAATCTATCATGTATCATCTTTCCATTTGTGTCTCCTTCAATTTAAATTTTTTTTCTTCCTTCTTTTTTGGAGGGGGGTGGGGTGATGTTTCAGTCATACTAGCAGTGCTCAGGGAATTATTCTAAAGCTCAAGGGTTAGATAGTGATTGGAGAAACATGTAATGCCAGATATCAATTCTGTGCTTCTCTCATGCAAAGCATGCACTCCGCCCATGGCACTATCTTTGCACTCATAATTTCTTCCGTTAATGTGTTAGTTTTTAAAATACAGATATTTTAACTTTCTGGTTAATTAATGTTTAGGTATTTTATTCTTTTTTAATGTATTTATACATAGATTTTTTTATTTTTTTTATTTTTTTTTTGGTTTTTGGACCACACCTGGCAGTGCTCAGGGGTTACTCCTGGCTCCATGCTCAGAAATTGCTCCTGGCAGGCACAGGGGACCATATGGGGCACCGGGATTCGAACCGATGACCTTTTGCATGAAAGGCAAACGCCTTACCTCCATGCTATCTCCCGGGCCCCATTTGCTTAATTATTATAATTTGCTATTAACATATAGAAGCTAAGCAACTTTTTAAATATTATACTTTATTAAAACATTATTGAAGTTTTTATTACTTCTATCAGGGTTTTTTTGCTTTGGTTTGGTTTTAGTTTCGGTTTTTTGGCCCACACCCGGTGACGTTCAGTGGTTACTCCTGGCTCTGTGCTCAGAAATCGCTCCTGGCTTGAGGGGCCACATGGGACACTGGGGGATGCAACCACAGTCTGTCCTAGGCTAGCAACAGCAAGACAGTTGCCTTATGGCTTGTGCCACCCTTTCAGTCCTACTTCAATCAGTTTTTTGATATATTTGATAGGGATTTCTACATACAGGAGCATCAGTGATGGCTTTACATCTTCCTTTTTAATAGGGATGATGACTTTTCTTTTCCAATTGCTCTAAGTTGGACTTCCAATGTCCAATAAAAGTGAATATTTTTGTTCCTTATCTCAGATAAAATACTTTTAGCTTTTCATTTTGAGTAAAGTCTATGATAACAAGCCTAGTATGATATTGCCTTAATTATTTTAAGAGCATATTACCCAATTGTTGCTTTATTCATTGTTTTAGTTTTGGATCATACGTTATAGTGCTCAGAAACTACTTCTGACTCTGTGCTCAGGAATTATTCCTTGTGGTATTCAGAAAACCAAATGTGATGCCAGGAATCAAACCAGGGTTAGCTGCATACATGTGCCTTTTACTATTACTCTGCCCGTGATTCAATAGTTGATTTATTGATTGATTGATTTTTTTTTGTGGCCACACTTGGTGGTTTTCAGGGGTTATTCCTGGCTCAGTACTCAGAAATTACTTTTGGCAGGCTTGGGGGATCATATGGTATGCCTGGGATCAAACTCGGGTCAGCCGTGTGCAAAGTAAATGCCTTCCTTGCTGGGCTATCACTTCAGCCCCAGTTGCTTTTTTATTTTTTTTGAGAGTTATTTTCATCTACAGATGTCAAATGTTTTTAAATACTTTAACTAATTCTATTGATTAAAATACATGTTAATGTAATCTTCTTAAATCAAGGAAATCTATTGAAAAATAATTCAAATAACATGAATTTTATCCATTTAAAGTAAACTATCAATGTTTAAATACATTCACAGATGCATACAAATTCTACAATATATATTTTAGAATGTTTTTATTATATTATATATTTTATTATAAAATGCCAGAGAGATAGCAAGGAGGTAGGGTGTTTGCCTTGCATACAGAAGGATGGTGGTTCGAATCCCGGCATCCTATAAGGTCTCTCGAACCTGCCAGAAATGATTTCTGAGCATAGAGCCAGGAGTAACCCCTGAACGCTGCTGGGTGTAACCCAAAAATTAAAAAAAAAAAAAGAAAAAAGAAGCCTAATAACTTTTAATTATCACTCCCATATTCCCCTGATTTTTTTCTCTGTTCTAATTTTAAGCAATCATTAATCTACTTCTAGCTATAGATTTCCATGTCCTGGAACCTATGCCAACAGGTTTATAGGATCCCAGTGGCAGAGAGCCCTGTCCTATGTGGGTAAAACCAGGAGATCAATTACCCTAACATTACAGTATGTGAGACATGCCAATCAAATGTATGTAAGCACTGGAATTAAATTAACATCATGACCCAGTGTGTGGTCATTTTACCCACCCCCCACCACTGACAAAAACTTCAGCCATGATCACAATAACTAAGCCTGTGACCATGATTGAGCGCTGCAAAAATGCATGTAATTGGGGACAGAGCAATATTACAGCCTTGCACATGGCCAACCTGAGTTCAAGACATAGTATTCCATATAATTGTTCAAGAACTTTGAGGAGTGATTCCTAAATGCAGAGTCAGTCCTGAGCACTGCTGGGTGTGATTAAAAAGAAAACGTAAGCAACTTCTTCACATTGCAACTATCAGAATGGGGTAGAAGGGAGAAGAAAAATATTTAACTCACATAATTTATGGTCTCTTATGTATGACTTCTTCCATTAAGCATGATGATTTTAAGGTTGAACTCTGTTGAATAATGAAGCATGTATCTGTTCTTTATCCTTTTGATGACCAAATAATATTCCTTTGTATGGCTAGACCACAATATCCTTATCCATTTATCAGTTTATGCATATTTAGGTTGTTTCCACTTTGTGTTGTTTATTATGAATTAATGCTGCTATTATAAATAGTCTTATATACATTTCTGGGTGAACATGTGTTTTCATTTTCTCTTGAAAATATAATGAGGAGTAAAATTGCAGGGTAAAATGGCACAAGTCTGTAGGTCTACGGGTCTACATGTAATCTTTTGTCAATCTGTCAGACTGTTTTCAAAGAAGCTGCATCATTTTCCTTTCCCTCAAAGTATGTGAGTTTCCATTTCTCTACATCCTCATCAAAACTTATTATTATTTGACTTGTTGATTTTTGCTATTCTGATGGATGTTATGTAGTATCTTCTGGGTTTGATTTGCATTTCTCTGATGACTGCTATTGTCAATTTTTTTCATGTGTTCAGTGTCCATAATATATCTTCCTCAGAGAAGTATCAATTCTTTGCTTATTTTAAAGTTAGGAAGCAGGGCCAGAGGAATAGTGCAGAAGTTAAGGCACTTGCTTGCAGCTGCCTCTGATTTGATCCCTAGCACTGCCAGGAGTAACCCCTCATTACCACAACCCCAACATAGTGATGTGTAGCCCCAAGACAAAATAATTTAATTTAATTGGGTACCATTTCATTTGACACATTATCTTGCAGTTAACTTGTCTATTGACAAATAGTAAAAATAACAAGTCAGATGAGCAATGAGAATTGGCACACAGAATCAGGCTCATATAATAAAAGAACATTTGTAAAAGACTTTCATAGATCCTTATACAGAAGAATATTCTCTAGTCCTATAAGATAGAAATGACAGCATCAGTGAGCCCTAAAAGAATCTCTGAGTTATATTTTGGAAAATTCCTCATGTTTTCTGTGAGTAATTACATTTTCCTTATAGGGTGGTTTTAAATTCTATATAAACATTTAAAATTTGTAAAAGAATGTTTATAAAAGAATGGGAAACAATGGTAAAGAGAGATTAGCACTTGTTACCAATGGCTAACTCTCAAATGTTTAACAACAAACCCTCTAGGGAGAAGGGAAGTCTGATTTGTACTTCCACCATAGCTGATTTCAAGCTAGCAAAGTGATGTCAACCAGTGCAAGAATTTCCTGAATCGAACAATTTGTTCACAAGCCAGGAGAAGCAGACTCCATGTGCAACCGATTAGGAACTGTGTTAGTATCTTTGATACATTGCCTCCTTTATGGTTCTCAAAAACTTTCAAGAAGAAATAAGTGTCCTCTACCTTCATGTAAAACGAGACTTAGATTTTATTAACTTTTCCTGAAAGACACACAGACATGTGCTTCTGACCTTCCCAAAGACCGTGTTTTACCTGGATCTTGTTTTGATGACTCATTTGAAAAAGTCAGCCCCCACAAACATGTCTTAAATAGGGTTAAAGGGCATGTCTGAAAAAGAAGCTTCTGTTACTCTCAAATTCGACTCATTTAGAACACCACAGGCTTTGACACCAAAGCACTGGTGAGGAGGTGTAATATGTAGGTACATGGAATCAGAAGCAGCTAATCACAACTTCACCAGAAACAAAGAGACAGATGCCTGTGCAATGAAAAGACACAAACTCAGACAGGAATTTGCAAACCAAGCCTCAGCACCACTATCTATGCAAAGGGCTTCTGAGTAATCTAGACATTGTCTAGTTCAGCTTCATATTCAGTGCATGCCCTGCCAAAACCAACCAGTGCCAGTGCCTGCGAAGCTCGCCACAATAGTTCCTCATACCCCTGGCTTATTCATGCACACACAGTCAGAACATTAATGCCCCTCATCAGACAGCATTATGGCAAATAACAGAGCACCTTCTTTTAAGTCATCTCATGTGAAATTATTTCCCCCTACTTGCAGAGACCATCTAGAATCATGGTACCACCTAAATACACTTTCTGGCAATAGTACCACCTAAATACACAGTCTGTCTTTGGAGAGAATGTTACTGGGATTCTATTGAAATAAAACACCAAATTCTCCACCCAGAAGCTAATGATCACTGTACTTAAAAATTTGTAATTAGACAAATTGTATGGAAGGAATCACTTATGCAATCAGTGGCAAGTTTCAACTTCTGTTCTCAGCCAGTATCAAAGACGTGGGTTGATCCACCACAGGATAAGACATTCCCTTTACCCTGGCTGGCACCCACAGTGGAATATATTACCCCATATGGGAGCTGCTATTGTGTGCTTGTTAAGTAAGTAGGATTTGAAATTGAGCTCCCAAGATTTAGTAATTGTCTCTCAGCCTAGGCTCAAACCTCACTATCTACCAATGTCCAAAAGACTTTAATACTAAAAGCAATCTAAGAAAGATATCAAATAAAGATTTGGAAGATCAGCTTTTCACTATGGCAAGAACATAGGATTACAGTCTTTTAATATCTTCAAGAAACTGGAATGATCAATGTACACTAGTCTTCATTGTATTTTGACCTGCACTATTTTAAACCCTGAATGAAATGTATTAAAAAAAATATGCAACCATTTTTCTAACCTTTCATCCAACAACGAATACAATAAACAGTAGCCTCATTCAGAGGTCTGGTCAAAGCAGAATGCTTGGACACTTCATAGTGCCATTATTATAGGCTTAGTAGTAGGTATATTGGGGTGTAAGAGAAAAAAGGAAAACAAAAACCAGCAGTTATGAATAAAGTTTGAATGCCCCCACTTCTAGGCTCCTCTTTATCATTGATACTTACATCTGTATTCCTCCACCTCTCCAATACTATGGTTGACCATTGAAAACTAAAATTGTTCCTACTCATATAAGCACTCCAAAATCACTTTTATTATACCCTGCTCTTTGTGTTCTCCCTCCATTGCCCTCACACTCACTGTTCAAGGTAATCATCTGAAATTTCATATCTTCAAAATCTTCGGAATATTAGGAAATAAAATAAACTCCTCTTAGGAACTAACGAAAGCTAGTCAGAAAGAAAGGGCGAAGACATTTGACTTTCATGCAGCTGACCCAGATTTGATCCCAAGCACCATCTATGATCCCTTCAGAGCCACCAGGAGTGATCCCTGAGAGAAGAGCCAGAAGCACCGAGCAGTGTGTGTGTGGCCAAAAACAATAATCAAAAATAGTCAAGTCGATAACACTGCTTCTCTTCTTGCCTCTTCTAGGTCGAGCTGACACTACTACCTAGGGCCTCTAGGAGGCTAGATCTGGCCTCATCAGTATGCAAGTTCCTTAACAATATGCAGATGACCTAGCAGAAAACTAGTCAGCTTTCCCTGAGGGAATCATTTTCATTCCCACCCTGAGCAGGTTAACCATCATCAACATTTGACTCACACAACACTCCATAAAGTGGATGGCTTGTGTGTTGTCTGTTGGGGGTGGGGAAGGACTTTTTAGAATTCAAGCTCTAGTCTCTAACAACAGATTTTATGATCATCAAGCTATTGTGAGTTGTGCAACCAATTTTGTGTTGCTGGAAGGTTCTTTTGTTTGGCTGCCAGGTAAAACAAGGGTTGACTCCTTTAAACAATCTCCCTTCCCCTACATACTCGTCATACACAGAATTCCTTTAGAAGCCTCTGAAAATCCCTTTCACAGAGCAGAGGGATGCAAACAATCCATGTGTTTTGATAGGAACCTTTGCTCTCCCTTTAACTATCCCAGTTAGATTCTCACATTCCAGGAAGGCTTTCCCTACAATGGGTTGCTTCTAAGTCAAAATGGCTATGGGCCAAAGGTTGTACCAAAGGAAAATTCAGCTAACTGTCAGCAAAGGCTGGCCAGTACTCTTGACCTTTCCTTCTTGTTTTCATTTCTTAATTGTCATGTCTATCCTAGTGACATGACAAACATCTGAGATAGGAATTGCTTTTATCCTTGTATTTTTACAGTGCTTCAGATGACAATTCTCCTCAATAAGCTGAAAATCATTATTATATACAAATGCATATGCTAATGCATGACCTGCAAGCTCAGGTGGCAGAATGAATAAACAATTGCTGGCAAACACCATGGTATGGCATTTCAATGAAGTCATCACAGAATCACTAGCAATTATCTTTGCAAACTTAAGGTAAGCTATATATGGACTGAAGGAGACAATACACACTTGTGCTTTAACAAGAGAACTAAGACAACTCAAACAAATTAAATTTTATACCTTAACTTTCACATCCAGAAATATATGTATATGTATGAAATATATATCCACATACACAATGAATGGTACAGAAGATAAATTCAAGAAAGTGGTGTTTCAAAAGACCCATTAGACAAATGTTTGTGCAAAATATGGCAAGCCTGGGAAATTCACATAGGAGGCAAGGACATGAAATCATTTTTTACTAGTGTACAGTTTTAAATTTTGTCTTACTTGACATTGAGCAATTAAAGAACTACATCCTGAAATCATCTCATCAGGAAGATTCATAAGTGATTAGAAGGCCTTTCTCAGTAAGTAATTATTAATGGTCCAGTGTCAGTCCAGGGACGCATACCTCATGGGATTCCAAAAAGATTGGTCTTAACCTGATGCTATTTATAGTAGTGACTTAGATAATGGGTCGGAATATGGTTATTAAGTTTGATGACATCAAACAGGGTGTGGTACATTCCACTTTGGAAAACTGGATTGAAGTACTAATGTTCTTTATGGGTTGGTGAGAAGCGGATAGTCAGAAATAGGTTGAGGTACTCTAGAATAACTTACAGGAAAAGAAAATAAACCAAAAATTATAGAATTCATTTTATGTGTCCTAAAGACAACCATCTGAGAGTCAGAGCACCACAAATGACTGGAGTTGGTGCTTTGCTTTAAAAATTTGTCTGCCAGTAAAAG
>PVKC010036590.1:0-13187 GCA_004027635.1 Crocidura indochinensis
CCGATCCAGGACCAAAGGTGGTTGGTTCGAATCCCGGTGTCCCATATGGTCCCCCGTGCCTGCCAGGAGCTATTTCTGAGCAGATAGCCAGGAGTATCCCCTGAGCACCGCCGGGTGTGGCCCAAAAGTCAAAAAAAAAAAAAAGAGAGAGAGAGAGAGAGATAGTTAATGAAACAATGCAACAGAAAGTTCATCCCTGTGGGGAAGGGAGATGGGCCAGGGCTGGGCAATAGACTCAATACTTTAACTCCCTCAATTGAGTCAGAAACTGGACTTAAGTTCACTTGCATTATGTCACTGAATTCTCACACAAACCCTCAAGGGAAGGAATTATTCTCAGGAATCTAAAGAAACCCAGATCGGAGGTTCAAGATTTGCTTAGTCCACAGCAAAAAAAAAAAAAAAAAAAAAAGACAAACCAAGGTCCAGAGTCAGTTCTGCTTTTAGCCTCAGGTCTCTTCTGCCTGGCCCTGTGTCACCAGCCCCCTCTCATTGCCCATTCTCATTTTGAGGATGAGTCAGGACAGCTGAGAGCTGGGCCCAGATCCAGCAACTGGTCCTGTACTTCTGCAGAACCCAGAGATCCTAGCAGTGACTCTGGACAGGATCAGATGGGTGGATAGAGGGCCAGAGAGACAGTACAATGGGTAGAATTCTTGCTTAGCAGTGTCAAACCTGCATTTGATCTCTTGCATCCCATATGATCCCTTGAGCCTGCCAGGAGTAATTCTTGAGTGCAGAGCCAAAAGTAAGACCTATGAATACTGCCAGGTGTGGCCCCAAATTAAAAACAACAGTAACAAAAAATCTGGATGTGATTCCATGGAGCTGGAAGTGAAGGTGTTGCCCAATGAGATACACAGGCTGTGCTTTTAAGGTAGATTAATGAAGAAAGTTTGCTCTGGGCAGATGGTGGTTGGGAAGCCATGCTCTATGTTCCCTGTGGAAGTACAGTCAACCAACTGCCAGAGAAAATAAAAACTGACCTCTAAGGTCCTAACTGAAAAGTAAAGGGCTAGGGATAGAGTCCAGGTGTTCATGCTTTGCTGTGTGGTTCCCCTTTTTGATCTCTGGCACCATGTGACATCCCGATGCTGGAGTGGCCCTGCTGGCAGCCTCAGGTCTTAGCACTGGATGTCTGGCCCACTTGGTTGCATATCACTGGGAGTGGCACTAGATCAGAACCCCTGGGCACAAAAATGAGCCAGAAATGGCATAGGCAGGCTTCTGCTCTGTCAGGAAGCTGGTGAAAGGGGAAAATCAATACAGCAATGGGAAAGAGAATAGGAACCTTGGGCAACCAGCAAATGGTTTTTAAAAGTGTGAAACTGGGGGGTCAGAGCGGTGGCACAAGTGGTAGGGCATTTGCCTTGTATGTGCTGACCTAGTATGAATCGAGGTTCAATCCCCCAGAGTCCTATATGTTCCCCCAAACCAGTAGCGATTTCTGAGTGCATAACCAGGAGTAACTCCTGATCATCACCGGGTATGGCCCCCCAGAAAAACAAATAAATAAAAATATGAAACTGGGGGTTCCCACACAAATTGATTCTACATGATTCTATGTTTTTTCTGTTTAATTCACACCCTTACCAAGAGGAGAATATTTACCTATGGATTGTTATTAAGACCAATACAAGGGGCCCGGGAGATAGCATGGAGGTAAGGTGTTTGCCTTTCATGCAAAAGGTCATCGGTTCGAATCCCGGTGCCCCATATGGTCCCCCGTGCCTGCCAGGAGCAATTTCTGAGCATGGAGCCAGGAGTAACCTCTGAGCACTGCCGGGTGTGACCCAAAAAACAAAAACAAAAACAAAAAAAGACCAATACAAGTTACTTTTTCCTTCACTTGCTTTTTTTTCCTGTTCACTTTTGTCATCTCTAATGTTTTATTAAATGCAAAGAAAATAATTAAGAATACATAATTTTGTGAAGCTCCAAGCAAATTAGGGACCTATGTCAGTGTTTTTCTTTCTGTTTTTTTTTTCTTACTGTTTTTGTTTGTTTTGTTTTGAGTCTATACCCAGTGATGCTCAAGGCTTATTCCGGCCTTTGTACTCAGAGATCATTTCTGAGTGTGGTGCTGGGGGAACCATATGGGATGCAGGATGGGGACCAAACCCAGGTCTGCCACATGCAAGACGCACTACACACTGTGTAGCCTACACATAGAGGTTTACCTTTTCTCGCAGTTCAGGTAACTGGCTGCTCTCAGAGTATGCCAGCAAGGAAACACACTTTTGTTATGTGAAACTTGTGTTTTGTGTGAAACCTGAGATTGGAACAGAGACAGCTTCTCCATGGACTCTCCCATCTTGGGTGGACAGAGCAGTCTAGTAGGCTCTGTGACTGACGGGCTTTGTCACGTAGTGGCCTAGGGAAGCCACAAAATGTGAGCCTGTGTTTCTTCAACAGCAACCCCCAGGGGTATGAGAATCAAGTGTGATCATGTGTGAAAAGCACGTGCATGTCATAAACACCCAATAAGTAGAAATAGAAACTTTTTATTTTGGTTTTGGGTCACACCCAGCAGTGCTTAGGGAAACAGGAAGTGCCAGAAATCAAATCTTGAGCTTCACATGCAAGGCAAGTGCTATATCTCTCAGTGTTATTTATCTCTGGCCCCAAGTAAAAACTTTTTATGGTGATTATCAATCTTACCTGTACACGAATAGGCTGTTGGAGGGTCAGAGAGAGAACACAAGGGGGAACACCCAGCCTTTCAGGGTGCTGACACTAACTTGATCCCCATCAACTCAAATGGTCCCCCAAGCACCGACAGGAGTGACCTCTGAGCATAGAGTCAGGAGTATTCCCTAAGCACCACCAGATGTAGCCCAGTTTTCACCCAAAATAAGGACAAAGAACGGACTGATAGTCTAATGGAATTTCCTTTGATCACAAAGAAGGAGAAATTTAGGGTGAAATGATGCTATTAGGGGACATCTATCCTGGCCATCCCATGACAGGAGGATATCTAACCTTGGGGAATGTGGGTCTGTGAGCATAACTGCTCTTAATTCGGTGGCCTGTACCTGCTGCCTCTGTGCTCATGGGTGTCTCTTGTGCTCTGCACTGATATCTTCTCTTCCATACTGAAGAACTTTTCCTCTATTGGTGGCCTGAAAACATGAAAGTCCTGGGGTAGGGGGTTGGGGAAATCTAAAAGCAACAAAGCTCTTCCAGGCCCCACTGTGACCGTCCAAGGGCCCATGGGATTGTAGTAGGGGAGGGCGTGGCATCAGATCCTAGCCTGCCTTTGACACTCAGAGTGAAGGGTACCCCCAGTTGTCTCAATGTCACTCCCTTACAGTTACTGGAAAAGGCATTTGGGGTTTGTTTTGAGCTGGGACCAGATGGAATTGTTCTGACCCTTGCTGCCTCTGCCACCTGGCTTAGCTTGGCTAATTGGTGTTGAAGGGGAGTCTATTGATGCTTGGCCCCACCACACTTTTTAGTCAAGGAAAGGGGGAACAGAGGAACAGAATGAGGAGCACTGATGCAAAACCCTTCTTTCCTGCATGAAAATTTCCTGAGCAGAAAATGTGTCTCATGGTCTGGCTCTGTGGGTGATGCTCAAGGCATCCATCCAAGCTGATGAGTTATGGAGACTGGAATCCAGGGGACTGACACTGAGCAAGTGGAGAGCGCTGGGTGGGTGGTGGCAGCCAGAGAAAGCCTGGAACAGCCCAGCAAAGGCCAGCCCTATGGGTGAAAGATTCAGACCAGGGGTGGGCCCACAATCACCCAAAATGTTGACCTCACACCCACTCACTTATATCTGCCTCCACAGGAAGGGTCAGGGATGACGAGGCCCCACGGGGGAGGCGCTGGCCGGGCCTGCTGGAGTCATAGGCCTGGAAGCCAACACTTATGACTCACCTCCCCATGCCTCAGCCCCAAACTTGAATTCCAGCCTGTGATTCCTTGGTGCCAGCAGCAACGCCAACATCTGCAGCTGTGCAGGCCGGTGCTTCCCACTGAAGGGGCCCTGCTCAAGTCCTCACAGAAGACAGAGACATAGTTCTAGTCCTACTCTACCATGCTGCTTCTCAAAGAGACCAATCTCACATTTCCTCAGACAGATTTGGTTTCTGCCTCTCTTTCTTCCCATCCCCGATGGAACCCCGAATCTGCCACCCACAAAGGAGCTGATCTGTGATTGGAAGGCCAGTTCTCTGTGGTTGTGCCTGTCAGGGCCACTGCCTCAGACTTCAACAAATGATTTAGCAAATACCTTGGAGAGGTCTGTGCTCTGGGCTGGGAGAGATTTCTGAGGAGCCATCAGCCAGTCAAGTCTCTCATGGGCTCTAGCTGCAAGTACCACCAAGTAGTCAGGAGTTAGCTTAGTCAACTCCATTCATTGTTGGGAAGCAGGAAGGTGACTGGGCCTGCAGCCCTTGAGAGCTGCTTGGCCTCACAACAGTGATATCTTCTGATTGACTGCCTCAAATACCCCTTTCAGACATTCAAGATCACCCTGGGACCCCACCTTGAAGAAAATTCATGGCCTCATCCATCGGGTGAGCCTATGGACCCCGGCATTCCCTTTGGACTGCCAGCAGAGGTCAGTCCTAGGGAGAGAGAGTCCCTCACCTCAGACTATGAGGCAAGAGGTGTAGAGATGGTATGAGGGACCCTATGGGGTCAATGGGGGTGGACAGGACCACGAAAGGGCTATGTCATCTATTGGCCAGCACGTTTGTCCATCAAGGAAAAGGTATGTGCCTTCTACTGGAAGTCTTTGAGGGACCACACAGAAGCAGGGGGGCCCTGTAGTGAGATAAGAACACCAAAAGAGTGTATGAAAGGGGCCCGAGAGATAGCATGGAGGTAAGGCGTTTGCCTTTCATGCAAAAGGTCATCGGTTCGAATCCCAGTGCCCCATATGGTCCCCCGTGCCTGCCAGGAGCAATTTCTGAGCATGGAGCCAGGAGTAACCCCTGAGCACTGCCAGGTGTGACCCAAAAACCACAAAAAAAAAAAAGAGTGTATGAGAAAGAGGTGAAACAAAGGTACCTAAGCCACGTTTCACCAAGTATTGATGTAGTCTGCAAAAGCCATTTCATCATCAGTTCACTTCTGTGTTCCCAGAAGATGCCTTTGTTTTTCTGTTAATATTTTAATTGTATGATGCTGTGAACTTACTGTTTTTGTCACAAACCCCTTTTCCTCTATTGTTATCCCCCTTCCCCTAAGCCCAGTATAATGGGATAATTGGGATTGGAGCAGGGGTCTCAAACTCAATTTACCTGGGGGCCACAGGAGGCATAATCAGGGTGATCCTTGAGTGCAAAGTCAGTAGTAAGCCTTGAACATTGGGGGGTGTGACCCAAACAACTAAAACAAAACAAAACGAAAGATTCCTCTAGGGCAGGGCCACAAAATGTTGTACGGAGGGCTGCAAACGGCCCGCAGGCCATGAGTTTGAGACCCCTGGAATAAAAGTAATGTCCTTGTATTTGGCCTGAGCACTCCACTGTCACCACAGAGATGGAGTCCTCTCTTTGTAGTGAGGGTCACAGAGAACCAAATCTATTGACATCTTCATCAGCAGCAAGCATCTTAGTTGTCATGAAGGTAAGTGGACCATTTAGTTATGAGTTACTCCATTATTCCCAGCAACACTATTGTGCTTACATGGTCTGCTGCATGGCCTGCCAGTTAGCCACATTCAGCTAAAGTTCTATTCTACTTCATTCCAATGAATTAAGGAGTCCAATTAATACAGGACTCACATCTTCAGTGCTTGATTTTGTGGGATTTTTGTTGTTGTTGTTGTTGTATTTTTTGTTTGTTTGTTTTGGTTTTTGGGGGATCACACCCAGCAGCGCTCAGAGGGTTACTCCTGGCTCTACGCTCAGAAATCGTTCCTGGCAGACTCAAGGGACCATGTGGGATGCTGGGATTCGAATCACCATCCTTCTGCATGAAAGGCAAGCATGCTACCTCCATGATATCTCTCTGGCCCATTTTTTTAACATGTATTTATTTTGTCTTGGGGCCACATTTGATGGTGCTCGGGTTATTCCTGGCAGGCTCAGCGGACCATATAGGATGCCAGGAATCGAATCCTGGTCTATCTGGGTTGGCCATGTGTAAGGCAAACACTTTACCGATGTGCTATCTCTCTGGCCTCAGTGTTTGATTTTGAAGGTTTCCCTGGATGTGTCCAGCCAACAGACACAGTAAAAAAATTTTATATGGAGATTTGTAGGGCATGGTTTGTGTGTGTGTGTGTGTGTGTGATGATGATATGATGATGATGATGATGATGATGATGATGATGATGCTGCCTGGGGTGAAACCCAGGGCCACACACAGGCAAGGTATGTTCTCTGCCACTAAGGGTCATCTACGCCCACTTCCTTTTGGTCTGAAATCAGCTACCAGGGGAGCAGAAGAAATGTGGTGTTGGCTGGGCATCCACTTCCCAGAAATAGGCTTCACAAGAGAAAAAAGAATTCTAGATCTCCAGTGAGCAAACAGCAAGCTGCCTCTGCCACCTAAGCAGTCTGTCTTTAAACTTTTGATTGCCTTCATGCCTGTTCTTTGCCTCCCAAATGTCTTTGTTATCTTGCTTGTACTAATGTTTACTAGTCTCAAGTCAGCTACTTGCCCTCTCAGTTTGTGACAGCTGCCATGACTGGTGAACAGGGCCTCCTTCTCCTCTTCCTTCACTGCTGCTACCAGCCTGCCCTCTGTGCTCAGTTCTCGGTTTCCCTCTTCACAGATGGATGAAATCACAGACCTGCTTTGTGGCATGGCAGAAAGAGCTTCTTTTACTCCAAAGCCATGTTTACTGATTCCACTTCTCCCAGACTCTCCTGGAGTCTTCATGAGACTAGCGTTGGTTTGTGGACACAGTTTGGAGTGGTTTTGGTTTTTGAGTCACACCTGCCAATGGCCAAGACTACTCTGTGCTGTGTTCAGGAGTTACTCCCAGCAATATATGGGAGACGATGCATGGCCCTGGATTGAACCCAAGTCCTCCTGCAATGCCCACACTGCACTCCAGCCTATTGATCTCTCTCTTCAGCCCAGTGCAGACTGTTTTTGTTAGTTTGGGCCACAAGGTACAGGAAAGCAGGCTTCCCAAATGCCCCACCGGAGACCTGGGAAATTCCTCAGATTCCTACTTCTCTAGGGTCATGGCAGTGCATTGTGGTGGACATGTGACACAATCCTGACTGCTTCACTGTGTTTTGGTTCTAGAAACACCACCTCTCACTCCAGACTCAAATAGTATTAGCAAACCTTCCACAGACAATGCGCTCTGCCAGCTCCCCACAATCACCCCACAAACACGTTCTTACATACAGCACACATATGTTTTGCACAGAGACAACTAATTCAATGGCTGTTGTCACTCTGAAGGAGGATTTTGTTTGGTTTTTTTTGTTTGTTTGTTTGTTTTGGGTCCATATCTGGCTCAGAGGCTACTCCTGGCTCTGTGCTCAGAAATCACTCCTGACAGGACCAGAGGGCCTTATGGAGTACCAGGAATCCAGCCCAGATTGGCCACATCCAGGAAAATGTCCTATACCCCACTGAAATACTATCCTTGGATTTAATGGGTTAGGAGGGTTTTTTTTTTTTTAGTTTTTTGTTTGTTTGGTTTTTGGTTTTTGGGTCAAACTGGAGATGCTTGAAGTTAGTCCTACCTAGCTCTCTGCTCAGAAATCACTCCTGGCAGGCTCAGGGGACCATATGGGGTGCCGGGATTCGAACCACCATTGGTCCTGGGTCGGCTGCTTACAAGGAAAACTGCCCTACCATTGTGCTATTTCTCTGGCCCCAGATTTAATGAGTTTTTAAAGGTTTATCTCTTAGATCAGGGGTCCTCAAACTTTTTAAACAGGGGCCCAGTTCACTGTCCCTCAGACCATTGGAGGGCCAGACTATAGTAAAAACAAAATTACGAACAAATTTCTATGCACATTGCATACATCTTATTTTGATGTGAAGAAACAAAACGGGAACAAATACAATATGTGGCCCTCGGACCGTAGTTTGAGGACCACTGTCTTAGATAGCATTGCATATTGAAATGCTTTATCCCCTCTTATCCTCACGTTGTGAGGTAGACAAGCAAGATCTACAAATAAGCAAATTTAGACTTGGAGTTTGAGATGACCTGCTCTAGGGGTGAGTTGGCACCCTGAGATTTTTGTCTCAGAAGCAGATTGCAGAGTGTGTGGGACTGTACTATGTGTTTGCTGCTGCTACATTTCCTGAATCTGGGTCTCAAATGCTTACTAACTCAGGGATCTAGAAATGTGTAGCCTGACTATGCCATGACAACCTGAGGTCATGCCTAGTCATGCTTCTGCTGGACCCAGTGAAGCCAGGGCCACTACCCTTGATAGTGCTGGGTAGGGGTTGAATGGAATAGACGCCAGGGTGGGATTTGGGGCTTCCATATTTAAGGCATGTGCACAGCCTTTTTTTGTGGGGGGGATGGCGATCTGGCCCCCATAGTCACCTTTTAAAATAGCCTGTAACATCATTAAAAGCCAATTAACCGGGGGACTGGAGTGATAGCATAGCAGTAGGGCATTTGCCTTGCACATTACCGACCAGGGACAGTCGCAGATTTGATCCTTGGCATCCTATATGGTCCCCAAGCCTCCCAGGAGTGATTTATGAGTGCAGAGCCACGGGTAAACCCTGAATATAGCCAGGTGTGGCCCAAACCTAAAAAAAAAAAATGCAAAATAACTGGGCTGGAGAGAAAGTACAACAGGGAAGGAATTTGCCTCTTATGAAGCTGACCCACAAAGTTCAATTCAAAGTACACTCCAAATGGTCCCCTGAGGTAGTCAGGAGTGATCCCTGAGTACAGAGCCAAGGGTTAGACTTGAACACACTGCCAGGTGAGGCCACAAAATTTTTTTTAAAAAGCCAGCTTTGGGTCCGAACAGATAGCATAGTGGTAGGATGTTTGCCTTGCAAGTAGCCAACCCAGGACCAACAGTGGCTAAAATCCCCGGCATCCCTTATGGTATCCCGGGGCCTGCCAGGAGCAATTTCTGAGCAGAGAGCCACCAGGTATGACCCCCCCCCCAAATAAAACAAGATAATAATAATAATGATAATAATAAAGCCAGTTTTAGGGCCACCTAGTACAGCTAGTAGGGCATTTGCCTGGAACGTGACTGACCCAAGTTCAATCCCCCACATCCCATATGGTTCCCTGAGCTTGCCAGAAGTGATTTCTGAGCACAGAGCCGGGAGTAACCCTTGAGCACACCAGGTGTGGCCCAAAAACAAAATAAGAAAATAAAATTAGAAGCTCAAAAACAAAATAAGTAAATAAAATAAGAAGCCAGCTCTGACTCATCCCAAAGGTTCTGGATCTGCATTGCCTCCTACGTGCACCCCTGAAGTAGATTGGTGAAGAAAAGGGCACTGTGGATGCTTATACACTCAAGTTCTGCTCTGCTCCAGGCCTGGCTGCCATAGCCAGTTTAGAACACGGCCAGGCCTGCAATAGGGTCTGCAGGAGGGGTTAGGGAGCAGGACCTTGGTTCACAGATTTCCCTTTCTGTAGCTCTTCCTTTTCCTGAGGTCTCTGGGTTGACTGAGGGATTCCCCAGAGTGAGGGTAGGGCAGGTCTGGTCTCCCCTTTCTCCCAGTCCTGGAGCTACTCTTTCACAGAGAGATCCTCCTTGAGGGAGCAGCCCTGGAAGCCGGATATGAGTCAGCCTAGTTCCTTTGCCCCATAAAACCCACAGAGCACAGAACCGACTACAGGTGGGTCCAAGGACACCCCTGGCTGTTCCATCAGCTGCCATAAACTTTATCACCCACTTGTTTCCAACCAACGATGCCAGAAGCTGAGGAAACCCCAGCTTCACTGGACCCCAGCCCACCTCACTCCACTTCCCTCCACCCTCTCTTCTATCTTTAACACCCCAGCACTTCCTGTCCCCAGACCTCAGGCACTGTTCCTTTGCCAGGAAGGTGTCTCCAGCTCGTCCTCTCTCACTTCCTCCTGGCCCCCTCTCCTACAGTCTTCCCTGATCAGCCCCTCTGCGATTCTCCCCCAGCCAGTCCTCCTTCCTGTCCCCACAGCAGCAGTGTACTTGGCATCAGGATCTCGATGTGTGGGCCTCAGGCAGTAATGGAACAGCTGCGAGGAGTGAATATGCTACCATAGGAAGTCAGAGTCTTCTTTGATTTTTTTCTACAGCCTTTCCCAAGGGCAGAAGGTGTGCCTTGAAAGGACAGTTCTTTGCAGTGCCCAAGGCCACAGGCCAAAGGGACCTGGGGGGAAGGAGGGTACTGGGGTACCCTGAGCCACCACATCCAAAGAGACATGAGACCCTAGAATAGAATAAGTCTGTCCATGACTGTCCATTACAGTAGGGTGTGCCCTAGGATTCACATTTTGGCTATGAATGCACAAGTGGGTGCCAGGGTGTAGTAGAGAGGGGAAACACTATGAGATTGACCCCATGGACCCTCACCTACACCTCTTGTGTTCTCTGAAGCAGGCAGGTAGCCAGGCAGGTATGGAAGGGCCTGCCCTCCTTGCCAAAGCGATGGATTCTTTTTTTGCTTTTTGGTTTTTGGGCCATGCTGGTGGCACTCAGAGGTTACTCCTGTCTCTGCACCCCAAAATCACGTCTTCACTTCTGGCAGGCTTGGGGGACCATATGGAATGCAGGGATCAGACACAGGTCAGCTATGTGCAAGGCGCCCTACCTGCTGTGCTATCACTCCAGCTCCCAACAATAAGTTCTTGAGCTATAATAAAACCAAGAGACAGGATTTGGAGGAGTTACCTCATCTTTGATAACATAACACCTGGCACCACTGCAGGCCCAGAGAAGACTGGCTGAGAGGAGCTCTCATGGGCACAAAGGCCAGGAAAAAGACATCAAAGAAAAACCATCTAGTATCCTCGGGCAACCTCCCTGCTAACTGAACTCTCAGCTGGGTGTAAAATAAAAATAAAAATACCCAGAAGTTGAGCGAAAGTGCCCCAGACACCGTACTTTTAACCCCTTAGGTGGATGGTCTGATGAAACAGGGTAGCATTGGAGAAATAATACACCAAGCAGTGAGGAAAAGTTTAACCAAAGTCAGTCTGCTTTTTGCTTCATGGTCTCTCTCTGCCACGTAGCTTTCTCTCTCTAGCCCAAAGCCAGACGACTTTTTTATTTTTATTTTTATTTTATTTATTTATTTTTTTTTGCTACACCCGGTGATGCTCAGGGATTACTCCTGGCTCTGTGCTTGGAAATCTCTCCCGGTTTGGGAGACCATATGGGACATTGGGATTTGAACCACCTTTCGTCCTGGATTGGCTATGTGCAAGGCAAATGCCCTACCGCTGTGCTATTGCTCTGACCCCCAGAATTCTTTCTTTATTCAAGTCAAACCCCCATCCCAGCGGGGGGTAAAGTCAATTCAAATCTAAAAGCAACTATCCAGTGGGTTTTTATATTTCAAAGGAAGAGGTTAGGGGAAAAGAAAATTGGGGGAAGGGTTCACCTGACAGCTGGATAGAAAGCCCCATGTGGGTCAGGTTGGGAAACGCAGATAAAGGTCAATCTTGAACACAGGAGAGGTACAAATGGGTATGTTGTGCATGTACATTGTGCATGTCACATGTCACCTGAATCTCCCCTCTTAAGATGTGGACTTTCCTTCTTCTATGTTGGGTTGTGTACCAGGGCTCATTCTCTTGATCATGTTAATCCTTACTTTCTCTCTTCCTTATCCTCTCCCTCCCCTTCCTCAGTTCCTCCAAATCTGTTTTTATTTCACTGCTTATCTTTCCCTGAAATTCTTTTCTGTGAGGGAAGACTTCAGACCTGAAAGACCTGAACAATGTCTAGGACTGATATTGCTTTTCTTTTTGTGTGTGTGTGTGTGTGGCGGTGTGGTTTGCCATACCCAGTGACGCTCAAGGGTTACTCCTGGCTATGCACTCAGAAATCGCTCCTTGGGGGACCATGTGGGACACCAGGGGATTGAACTGCAGTCCATCCTAGGTTAGCACATGCAAGGCAAACACCCTACCGGTTGCACCACCACTTCGGCCCCTGATATTGCTTTTCTTGCAGGAGCAAGACCAAATCCTATATCTCCCCAGCCACTTCCCTGGGTGGCGGAGGTGGGTAGAAAGAGAGCTACAGATTCCCTTCTTGGGACTGCTACTTTTCACCTCACTTCACGTAAGTCACTTGGGAACTTCCACCAGCATCACATCTCTGAGGTATTGGGGCTGCAGAGGCCTTGACTGTCTTTCAGTCACAGATGATGAGGGTCTGCCCCATCCCTCTAGAGAAATAGGCACCACTGTGGTGTGAGTGATGGATGTACTGAGTCTTTTCCAGGCACCATCTGCATGTGAGCTGCGGGGCTCTACCACTGACCATTTGATTGTGGCAGCATCTGGGCCACCACACATTGTCCTGCCCATCTTATGTACCCCAGCATCTTGGAAGAAAATCTGTCAGACAATGAGGGAGCACCCTGCTATTTTCCCCCAACCACGCCTGCTCCTTAAGGATAAGAACATGTCTCGCCTCTCTCTGTGCCCCATCAATCCATGTTTGCTAGTTGGATTGGTGTCAGCATTTAAGACATATTTGTGGGGGGGCCAGAGTGATCGTGCAGCGGTAGGACATTTGCCTTGCACACAGCTGACCCAGGACGAACCATGGTTAGATCTTTTGGCATCCCATATGGTCCCCCAAGCCAGGAGCAATTTCTGAGTATATAGCCAGTAGTAACCCCTGAGCATCATTGGATGTGGCCCAAGAAATTAAAATAAAAAAGACATATTTGTGGAATGAGTGAGCACATTTCTAAGGGAGTATGTTGACAAAGTGCCAACATATTTAGTATTTAGAACAGGACTTTGACCTTTGCACTTGAGTCTCGAGCAGAAATGACCTTATACTTCTGGTAAGTATAACTTTCTTTCCAGTGATGGGAAAGAGATGACAGAGTAAGCTGAGGCAAATGACTCTCTGGGGATAGGTCCTGAGGATGGTTGTTGGGGAGAAACCTATTTGGGAACATGTCATTAAATTTTAGATGCAGGGGCCCGGGAGATAGCATGGAGGTAAGGCGTTTGCCTTTCATGCAAAAGGTCATCGGTTCGAATCCTGGTGCCCCATATGGTCCCACGTGCCTGCCAGGAGCAATTTCTGAGCATGGAGCCAGGA